>PVJL010002877.1:0-76485 GCA_004026885.1 Lyroderma lyra
GTCGGTCTCTGCTCCCTTCCCTCTCCCCGACTCGCCCCTTTCTCGCCAGCCTTCAGGTTTACTTGCGATTTGTGGATTTCTCAGCAGCCGGTTTGTCACTCAGGGTCCGCTTTCTTGGCTCCTGGACGGCCGTTCAATTGTGTTTTCTGGGAGAGGCTTTAGGAACCTCCTCTCCAGTCGCCATCTTGTCTTCTCTCTCATTTCTTTTTCTGAAGATTTGTTGCTTGTATATAAGAATGCTGGTTTTTTTTGTACGTTGATTTTGTATCCTGTGACTTTACTGTATTCATTTATTGTTTCTAATAGTTTCTTGGTGGAGTCTTTAGGATTTTCTATATAAAGGATCATGTCACCTGCAAATGATGATAATTTGACTCCTTCTCTCCCAATTTGGATACATTTATGCCTTTCTCTTGCCTGATTACTCTGGCTAGAACTTCCAGTACTATATTTAATAGCAGTGGTGAAAGGGGGCATCCCTGTCTTATTCCTGGTTTTAGGGGAATAGGCTTCAGCTTTTCCCCATTCGGTATGATGTTAGCCGAGGGTTTGTCATATATGGCCTTTATTATGTTGTGATATGTTCCTTCTATACCTATTTTATTTCGTGTTTTCATCATAAATGGATGTTGGATCATGTCAAATTTTTTTCTGCATCAATTGGTATGATCATATGGAATTTATCTTTTATTTTGTTTATTGTGGTGTATAACATTGGTTGATTTTCGTATGTAGAACTATCCTTGTGCTCCTGGATGAACTCCACTTGATCATGATATATAATCTTTTAGATGCATTGTGGTATTCTTTTTGCTAATATTTTGTTTAGAATTTTTACATCTGTGTTCATCAGAGATATTGGTCTGTAGTTTTCTTTTGTTGTCTTTACCAGGCTTTGGTATTAGGTTAATGTTGGTCTTATAAAATGAGTTAGGAACTATTGCCTCATCTTCATTTTTTTGGAAGAGTCTGAAAAGGATAGGCATAAATTCTTCTTTGAATGCTTGGCAAAATTCAATGGTGAAACCATATGATCTGGGGCGTTTGCCTCTAAGGAGGTTGTGGATAGTCATTTCAATTTCTTAACTCTTGATTGGTCTATTTAGATTATTGATTTTTTCTTGGTTCAGTCTAGGTAGGCTATAGGTTTCGAGGAACTTGTCTATTTCTTCTATGTTATTAAATTTAGTGCTTAAAGCCCTTCATAATATTTTCTAATAAACCTGTGTATTTCTATGGTATATGTAGCAATTTCTTCCTATTCAATTCTAACTTTGGATATTTGTACCCTTTCCTTTCACCCTTTGGTTAGTCAAGCCAGGAGTTTGTCAATTATGTTGACTTTCTCAAAGAACCAGCTCTTTGTAACATTAACTTTTCCTGTTGTCTTTCTGTTCTCAATTTCATTTAGCTCTGCTTTAATTTTTATATTTCTTTCCTTCTGCTGAGTTAGAGTGTTTTCTGTTCCTCTTCTGCTAGTTCTTTAAGACAGGATGTTAGGATGCTTACTTATGATTTTTCTTATTTTTTAAGATAGGCCTGTAATGATATAAATTTCCCTCTTAGTACTGCTTTTGATGTGTCCCAATAATTTTGATATGTCGTATTTTCATTGTCATTAGTTTCTACATATTTTTAATCTCTTTATTTGTTCTTTGATCTAGTCATATTTTTATAAGATGTTGTTTAATCTCCATGTATGTATTTTTTTTTCTGTTTTCCTTTTACAGGTGATCTCCAATTTCAGAGCTTTGTGGTCTGAGAATACAGTTGGTATGATTTCAATGTTCATGAATTTGCTGAGGCTACTTTTGTGTCCCAGCATATGGTCTATCTTTGAGAATGTTCCATGTGTACTAGCAAAGAAGGTATAATCTTTTTTTGCTGGATCAAGTGTTCTATAAATGTCAATTATGTATATTTGCTATAATGTGTCATTTAGAGCTGATATTTCCTTATTTATTTTCTGTTTAGATGGTCTGTCCATGGCTGTTAAGGGGGAGTTTAGCTCTCTTCCAATGATTGTGCTTTTGTTAATTTATCCTTTCAGATCTGTCAGTAGCTGCTTTATATATTTTTATTCTTCCTGATTGGGAGCATATATATTAGTTAGTGTCAAGCCTTGTTGCATTGAGCCTTTTATCACTATGTAATGTCCTTCCATGTTCCTTGTTGCATTTTTTCACCTGAAGTTTGTTTAATCAGATATCAGTATGGCAACTCTTGCTTTTCTCTGGTTACCATTTGCTTGGAGTATTGTTTTCCATCCTTTCACTCTGAGTCTGTGTTTGTCCTTATGGCTGAGATGTGTCTCTTGGAGACAGCATATAGATGGGTTTTGTTTTTCATCCAATCTGCTAATCTATGTCAGTTCATTTACATTTAGGGTGATAATTGATGTATGAGGAATTTTCTGTGGCCATTACTTGTTTTTTAAGATTTTTGTTTGTTTTTTGTTGTCCCAAGTCTATTTCATTCATTCTCATGTTTTGTTTCAGGTCAAAGAGCCTCCTTCGGTATTTCTTAAAGTGCTGGTTTCATGCTGGTGAATTCCCTCTGCTTCCATGTGTCTGAGAAGTTCTTTATTTCTCTTTCATATCTGAAGGATAATTTTGGTAGCTAATTTATTCTTGGCTGGAAATTTTTTTTAATACTTTGAATATTTGATTCCATTTTCTCCTGGCTTGTAGAGTTTCAGCTGAGAAGTCGTATGCCAACCTGATGGGTTTACATCTAAAGGTTATACTTCTCTTTTTCCTAGCTGCCTTGAGAATTCTCTTTGTCTTTGCTTTTGACATATTCTGTACATTGTGTCTTGCAGAAGATCTGTTTGGGTCCAGGTATCGAGGGGACCTATTTTCTTTTTGAATTTGGGGTTCCACATCCTTCCATAGGATTGGAAATTTCTCATCTACTATTTCTTGGACTATACTCTCTGTAGAGTGCTCTGCTCTTTCTTCCAATCCTATTATCCTGATGTTGTTTTGTCTCATAGTTCTTGCAGAGTTCTTTCAAACCTCTTGGTTCTATATTCCCTGTCTTCCTCTTTCTGAGATGTTTCCATGTTCTGACCTTCAATATCACTAATTCTTTCCTCCAACTGATTGATCCTATTGTCTATGGAAGTTATTTCATTTCTTAGTTCTTTTATTGTATTATTTTTTTCATGTTTCATTAATTCTTTTTTTAATTCATTTTTATTGTTAGACTTATTGGGGTGACATCTGTTAGCAAGGATTACATAGGTTTCAGGCATACAATTCTACAGTGCATTGTCAGCTTGATGTATAATAAGTTCACCACCTAATGTGACTTCTATTTCCATCACCTTATATTTAGCTTCCCCCCTCCTCTCCCACCCCTCCCCTTTCTCCCCTCCCTGACCCACTCATCCCCAAATAAACATTAAACTATTGATTGTGTCTATGGATTATTTGTTTCTTCATTTCTTTTTTCTTTGCTTTCAGTTTTATATTACGCATATGAGTGAAGTCATACAGTTCTTTGTTCCATCTCATTCTTCCTTATAACTTGAATATTTTGTTAAACTATTCCTTTTGTTTACGGTTTTCCTTTTTGAGATCATTCGTCTCAGCTATGGTGTTCTATATGTATGCTTTCAGTTCTTGAGATCCTTTAGAATATCTTATATTCTCTTTCAGTTCACATATTTCTAGATCTGTAAGATCCTTTTCTGGAGATTTTTCATCTTCTTGAGCGGCTTTAGATCCTAAGGTGCTCATATTGTTTGTTGTGTTTTTATTTTTCAGCTTAGGGCTCTATTTCCAGCAGAGCCCAAGAGATCACTTTCTTTCTCTGATTACCATTTTTGTGGTGTCTTGCTATAGAGCACACTAGGTGTCACTGGCAGGGGGTAAGTTTTGGAAGAGAGTGGAGGTGTTCAAGTCATATCTCTGATTCCCACTAGTGTTTGGAGGTGGAGCACGGGAATGCATGGTCTCGCCACTCCCTGCAATTCATTGGGGAAGTTGAGGAAAAAGGGTGAGGCCAACAAAATGCAAGCTGAAGTCACTCTGCTTCCTACGTTTTATCGGGGAAGCTGAAGGAGAAAGGGAAAACCCATTGGATACAGGCTGAGGCCATTCACATTGGTCGTGGTGAATTCTTTCAAATCCACCTTTACACCTTCTCCAGTGTCTTCCCCGCCCCCTCGTGCCCCATTTCAGTTACTCATTTCCATGGTAACCACTCCAGGCAACATTTGCAAGTGCCCTGAGTAGGTGTGCAAGCCACAGAGGGTGCCTTGTGAGGGCACTGTGTGTATGTGTGCTGAGAGCCAGGAGGGTGTCAGCAGGATGCTGCATGCAAGCCCCAAAATTGGATTGGGGTTGGTGCATTAGGGCACTGTTTGCATGTGTGCCTTGAGCTGTGCAGGTGAGGGAAGCCGCAATGCTATATCTGGGGCCCTGACCTCCTTGATACTCAGAGCCTCAGACCTCAGCTCCCAGGCTGAGTCTTCAACACACTGCTTTTATGCCTAGCTCCCTTATGATCTCTCCATGATCGTGCCACTCTGGCTTCCACTCTTGTGACCACTTGGCCTCCTCCCACCCCAATATCATGCTGCTCCCTGACTTCTTTTCTAGTTTCTCTGGTTAGCTGCAGTGGCATCAGGTCGTGATTCATCTCTGCTCCCTCTCTTCTCTCCTTCTCACCCCCTTTTCTTTAACCTTCAGGTGTTTTCTTATGATGCGTGGATATCTCAGTTGTCTCTGTGCCACTCAGGGTTTCCCTTGTTGGATCCTGGTTGGCTGATTAATTGTATTTTCAAGGAGAGGTTTTAGGGACCTCCTCTCTGGTTGCCATCTTTCTGATCTCAATCTGCTTGTGCTTTAGTGATCAATAAGCCATTGCCTAAGCCAAGGTCACAAATATTTACAACTATGTTTTCTTCTAAAAGTTTTATACTATTGACTATTATATTTATATATTTGATTCATTTTAAGATAATTTTGCATATGGTGTCAAGTAGGGGTCCAAGACCATCCTTTGCTCCATTAAAGTCATTACAAAGGTCTCCCAAGATTTAAAGGGATAGAATATAGCCCCAACTTCTCAATGGCAAATGATCAACCTTATGTTGTAAGGAACATGAAATATGGAATAAATATTAATGTTGTCATCTTTGTAGAACACAATCTGTCCTCTCCAGAGTTATTGAATAATACGGGAGCTGATCCATGAAATGCAACTCTAATCAAAATTGTATATTCACCCTTTTGAAGAAAGAGTCTAGTTTTTATCAGATACATAGTGAGGTCCATTTGCTAAAATGTAAAAATAAAAAGAAAACCTTAAAAATTAAAAGCTTTAAAATGTAAATGACTGGTAATTCTACGTCATCCTTTTGAAAGGTGGGAATTGTATAATAAGGGGATTCAAATACCCATTTGTAAGAAGAAAGACCTCCAAGTAGATGTTTAAGACTCATCTAATTGTGTAAAAATCTTTCATAAAGCAAAGCAGGTAGTGTCCTTGTTCTCTCTCTTCATAAGGGACCAGTAGGGACACTAATAACAGTATATGACATTCACATGTCACAGCTCAACTGTTGCCTAATGAACACTTTAGCACAGTTGACTCTTAAATTCTTAAACTCTCTCATCATATATCAACTTTTGACTTGTTATGAAACAAGCAATTAATGAGCTCTGTACTCTGTATTTTGACTACTGCACAGTAGTGCTTACAGGCAGACATCAGTTTAATTTGAAGTGTTGCAATTCTCAGTAAACATGAGGGTTTATTGTACCATTATTTGAACAATTTACATTTATTTTTTACTTATTAGCTAAAATAAAAAAGAGGAAAATAGAAAATCAATTATACTGATGCATAGGTCTCATAAACTTAATGTAACTGAGAGAAAAGAGAAATGTTAGCCTTTCAAAAATTATAAATCTTTAACTTCAATCAAACTTGAACCCAATCACTGTGTGTTTATGTATAAAGGAAAAAAACAAATCAAGGAAGCACATAAATGATAAAGATGCATTGCAATCAGGTTGTTATGGAGTCTGGACTCAGTGGGATATAAACATGATATAAATTTTTTTCTCTAATCACTGTATCCAACCGTACTCTATTCAATCTCTCTTTGCTGTCTTTTAATGAAATCTTGGACAGATTCCATAAGTATCTGATCACTTTTGGTTATTAAATATCAGTCCAGTTTCCAGTTTCAATATCAACCTCTATTTAACTTGCATTTCCATTTCCTTTCCCTTCAGCATGGGCTTAAACTAGGACCCTGATAATTTATAGGTGTCAGGACATGATCTGAAGGAGATGTTTCTTCTCTCTTCCTTCTTCAAAGCCTAACTCTTCCAGTGTGTTGAGGTGGTTAGGAGGGGCAGGAAAATGGACACATGAACAAATCTTTTTTCACGTCCTGGCTGTGATTGTGATTGTATTCCTTTTCATTATTTTTAATATAATTTAATTTAATTTTTATTGTTGTTAATTTTTCTTTGTTTTTTTGTTTATTGCTTATTACTTCTACTCAGTTATCTCCTCCTGGCCATCAAGATTCTCTGTAAGAAAGACATTGAATTATTAACTCCCTTGTGAATCTATATTTTAGTTTTTCAGGAGCTCAGTGGATTTGTTTATTTATATAGTTACTTAGTGTGGAGCATGAGGAAATTTTTCTCAACCTGTTGTAGCACAGTACTTTCCTAATACCAAGGAAACCTTTAAAAATGTATGAAGGCATTATTGCCTCAGGGTAACTGAAATAACATTTAGTATACGGGGACCAGAGATATTAAATATAATATGTTAAGGGATCAGAGTCAAGAACAATGCATCAACAGTCCCAGGAGAATAGTGATACCTCAGTGCCTCCCTTTGAGAAAAACTGTTGAAATATTTCTTTATCCATTGGCAAATAACCACTAACCAGATATCTCCTCCCTTGTCCCTGCCCCACTAGTGCTTCTCTGAAGTGGCTAGTTCAACTGCCAACCGTGTCCTATATAATCTAGCAGATATAGGGACAATGTCTGGCATAGCAGCTCCCTGACCCCAGACACTGATTCTTCACCAAGGCCAGAGTCCATTAGGGTTAGCTGATTCCTGCACACCAGCCCAATCACCATTGCAACAACTGTTCTTGTCTTTGGTTCTTTTGCTTTTCATTCTTCAGATCTCAAACTTTCTGGGGAACTAAGCATAGAAAAGATTTTGGGGGAGTTCCCTGGTGGTGTAGTGGCTTAAGCCTTTGGCGCTGTGGCCTGGGTTCGATTCCCAGCCAGGGAGCTACCCACATACCAAAAAGCAAAAAAAAAAAAAAAAAAAAAAAGAAAGAAAGAAAAGAAAAGATTTGGGGATGACAGTTGGAGGTACTAGAAAAAGGAATTCTACAACTTAATATGTTTATTGACTCCTTAGGGAAGTATTTGGCTATGATCTTCACAGGTACCTTAAGAGGATAGTGTATGTAGTACTTCTTTGTCCTCAGATCTAGGCTCCAGGTTGTCATTTTGGGGTAATAGGAAAAGTCTATAACATCATAATAAAAAATCTAATTTCAAATTGAGACATAATTAGGAACTTTTAACATACTTGTGTGCTCTCTGGGAATAGTGCCCGATTTTCAAAATTCTACTTTAGCACATTTTTTCTTTCCCTTCTCCATGAATGCATTATGAACAAATACTGGTGACTAAATATAGAGAAAACATATCTGATAAATTTAAATTAATAAAATATGTGCTTATTAGACTCTTTGGGATCCTCGTTACTCTATGGAATAGTCAAGTAGTACTAGACTTGAAGTCAATATATGGTTTAAATTGTGCTTCTACCATCAATGACCTGTCTATGTGAATGAGATCAAAATATCAAGAATGAGCCTTAGGTGAAATGGATTTAGAAGTACAAATTGCCAGTTATAAAAATAAAAATGGGGATGTAAAGTATAAAATAGAGAATATAATCAATAATATAGTAATAACTATGTATAGTGTCAGGTAGGTACTACAATAATCAAGGGGATCACTTTGTAAGATATATAAATGTCTAATCACTATATTGTATACCTGAAACTATTAATATAATGTTGACTATCAACTGTAATTGAAAAATAAGTAAAAAAAAATACAAGGATAAGGCTTGTAATTGTGTTAAACTTTCTGAATTTGATAACTGACTGTTGTTATGTTAAAAACAAGTCCTTAGTGTATATGAGCATTCTGTGTTCTATTTTTACAACTTTTGCAAAATTTGAAGCAATTCTTAAAAAGAAGGTTAAAACCACAAATTGATGGTTACCAGATGAAAGGGGGATTGGGGGAGTGGGTTAAGTGGGAAAGGAATTAAAAAGTACAAATTGGCAGTTACAGAATAGTCATGGGGATGTAAAGTATATCATAAAGAATATAGTCAATAATATTGTTAATACCTATTCAGGTGTCAGATGGGTATAACACTTATCAGAGTGATCACTTCCTAAGGTACATAAATGTCTAATTCTACATTGTATACCTAAAACTAATATAATATTTTATGCCAACTGTAATTTAAATAAATTTTTAAACTAAAGAAAAAACATAAGATAAGGGAAGGATGAGCTTTAGGTTTTTGACTATGCAAATGTATGGGGAGTGGTGTCCTTTACTGAGATGGGCTTGCTAAGGGAGCAGGTTGGAAACAGATCATGAGTTTAATTTTAATATGCTCAATTTTATTTGCCTCTGACCCAAGTAGAGATGTACATAAAGCAGAGAGAGAAGTTCTGGAGTTCAGAAGAAATATCTTAGCTAGAGTTATGCATGTGGAAGTTAGCTGTGTAGGGAAGATTTTTGAAGCCATAGCAGTGGAATGAATGGCCTAAGGAAAATAGAGTAAAAAATAAGATATAGACTGGGTAATGAGGAAAGGTAGCATTTCGCATTTAGGTAGAAGAAAGCAATTCAGTTCAAGAGTTGCCAGAGATATAAGAGGAAAATCCAGAAGAGAAGATTAGTTGACTTCTTATATTTAGCCTTCTTTTTCCACATTTATTAATGCATTGCCTGACATTTTTAATTATTATATTGCCTCAATAACAGGAAGTTTGTCCTCTGTTTAAGGTGGATATTGAAGCACTCATTATTGTACTTTTCATCTGCAGTGTTGTTTTGTGAAAACTCTGTATTCATTCCTCTGGAATGCCAAAAAGATGTTTTCAGGAGCATGTAGTGGCATTGACTAACAAGAGAAAAAAGAAAAGATCCCTGCTAACGGTTGACACCACATCTTTTATCCTATATAACAAAAGGCATTGTTATTGTTAGTTTGCTGTTAGTTGAATTCTGCAGTTGTTGTACACTTTCTCAGCAGGATGGTCTAACCTTGAGCACATTATTACATTCACTTCATGGAGAAAGCAATTTGCATTTTCTTTAATTTAATGAATTGTGCAAAGTTAAAGAATGCTAGTATTAATGATTAGAAGAGCAAAGCAACAAGCATCATCATCATTTGTATCCAAACATGGAATATAAAAAATAGTGGCTTTTATGGCTGGATTTTTTTCCAGACAGTCTTCGTATATATGTTCACACTTGATTCTCCAGCAGTAAGAATGTCATGTCCCTATTGGGAATAACAGATTGGTTTCTTCCCCCAAACTCATCATCTTCCCCTCATGCGACCACACACACACACACACATACACACACACACACACACACACACACACACACACACACACACGCATACAAACACACACACACACATGTATGTATAAATGCACTTTCTGAAAAAAATCCAGCCATTAATGCCTCTATTTTTCATATTAAATGGCTGGATACTTTCTGGGAAGCCTATATATTTTTTTCTAAGAGTTTCCATATTCTTGTTTTTTTTTTTTTGAAAATTAAAATTTCCTACACAAAGGTAAAACTAGGTTGTGTAATAAATAGACTATCATTAAATGGCAAGTCACTAATATTTTTTGAAATGAATTATCTTAATTCTATTCCTCAGTAATATTCTAAAATTCATAGCAACCTTGTCTGGTCCCTTATATTGAGTTTGATGACCACAGAGCCAATAGAACCACTCATTAACTTTTATTACTCTTCTATTTTAAGTTCATTGCCACTTAATTTAGCCCTGCAAAAACATGCTGAAATACTACCAGTGATTGACTAGCTAAATACCATGGAGGTTAGCATCGCAGAAGCAGTCAAACCCAGAGCAAAAATGCCCTTGAGTTTAAGCCTAAATTTAGCATGTCAATAGGGTGATCACTTAAAACAAACAACTCTGGAGGACTGGCCTGCTTCCCCAGAGTGAGAAAAATGTTCCTATTCAGAGTACTAGACAAGAACGACAGTCAAATTATAAAATATCCTTTGCAATCTTGCCTTTTACTCAATAACTTAGTCAGTTACCACTTAGTAGGTAAAGATGCCGATAATAGAGTTCTCAAATACAATCAGCTGCATTCCAAAAAAATCTTTTAATTAACTTTTGCCATAAATTTGTGTTTATGTGGCTTGGGTGGCAGTGTCAAAATGGGGAGAAGGGCACTGAGGAAGAAAAAATTCACTACTCCTACCAGGAATATGATATTCTATCTGCAGATGGGACAGAGATGAAGTGCTATCAAATAAACAAAATGAAACATTTTAGGCAAATCTAAGCTCCAAAAGGAAAATATTGAAAAGATTGTGGGTGACTCCAAAAATCAAAGGAAGATTTACACTTATGCTTTTCTCTAAGAATTTTATACTTTTACCTTATTTATTTCAGCTTTTAAACAATTTTGAATTAATTTTTATAGAGTATAAGTAGAGGTCCAACTTCATTCTTTTTTTCATATGAATATCTAGTAGTCTCAGCACCATATGTTGAAAAAACTACTTTTACCTCACTGAATTATTTTGTCACAATTGTCAAAAATCTATTTAGAAAGAAGATCATTAGTAAGCTGATGAGACATATTATTTTAAATGAGACAAAACAACAGTAGTGTCCCATTTCAAATGGGCTAAATTCAAGGTGTCACTAGGTTGACGATATATACCATTTGAAGCAGGAGAGTACCATTATTTTCTGCACTGTTTAAAATGGCACATCTGGTCAGCCTGTAGATTAGTGGTTGTCAAATGCTAGGAAGAAGGAGTTATGCTGAAAAGTAGGATGTTTCTTTCCATGGTGATGAAAATGTTCTAAAGTTAGATAGTGATAATGGTTGCACAATTCTGTGAATATACTAAAATGTAATGAATTGAATGCCTTTAATGGGTGAATATGACAATAATATCTCAATAAAGATATTAAAATGTAATAATATAATAATCTGTTTAGAAAATAAAAAGAAAAGTTGATCAATCTGGAAGTGTAGAAGTAAGGCAGTTCCAGGGCTTGGGCAGCAAGAAGTAATAGGCAGTTTCTGAAGGACTTTGCTCTCAGAGTGACTTTCGCATCAAGAGATTTTTGTTTGTTTTATTAGTCTTGTATCATTCAGTACAGAATTAAACTTTTCAGAAGAAAAAGTCAGATTGGCCCAGCCTGAGCTGTGTGTCTACCCACTGGTAGGGGAGGCAGTGGGTGAGTTCCCTGGTTGTCAGTATTAACATACCACATAGAGTAATCATAGCCAAGACTAGCTCATGGACCAGTTTGTCTGTACCAGTCACTAGGCTAAATGATTTACATTTATTGACTTATTCAATCTTCAAAATCACCTTATTAAGTGACTATTAGTATTATACACCCTTTACCTTTACATTGAAATAGGAAGAGAAGCTCAATGTTAAAAAAATTTCCAAAGTTCACAGCTAGTAAGTGAAGGAACTATTATTCAGACCCAGGTAGTTTTGTTCTAAAATTTACTTTTAAACAGTATGCTACAGAGTTTTTTCCTAAAAATAAAGTTTTCAAGCACTAATATATTTTCACATCCTGCCTCTTATTATCCTGGGGTTATATTGTTTACCAAAGGAAAAGTGTCATTACTAGAAGAAAAGGGAAGCAACACTGAACTGGCAAAAACAATATATAATCTCCAGAGGAAAAAGGTACATTAGTAATTATTAAGCCCATGCTGCATGCCAGACATTTCCACATATATGATTCATCCACTTATATTATCAGTGTGCTCTACAAATCCACTCTTCACCTTTCTCTACCTGATACCCCAAGAGGCTGCCTTGTATGGGATGCAACAACTTGAGTTCCTTGCCTTCTCACTTCTGTTGGCTTCAGTGAATAAGAGGTGGAAGATTAGAGCAAGGATGGAACTAAAAAGCAGGTGGAATTCTCCCATATGGTAGCCAAGAACTGGTATCCATCAACTAAGCTTCCAGATCCTTTTAGGTAGACTTATCCAACCCACAATAACAAATACATCTTTTGGTTCCTATAATTCCTCCTTTTCTTTGATCCTTCAGGCCTAAAAGTGATAATGGTTACTCACTATTTGCTAGGAAACCCTTCTGGTTTTCCATAACTTTGTTCGCACCTTGTAAATAGTCTCTACATTGAACTTGTCTAATTATTCTTCATGAGAGTGAATTATACTGGGACTCAGAACTATATAGAATGATCCTGCAAGGTCAATAAATATATGTTGTCGTTGTTGTTGAAAACTTGGAAACTTAGATAATTAAGTAACTTGACCAAAATTTCAATCACTAAGTGACAGAGCCAAAAATCAAACCATTTTTTTAAACTTTCAATCACTGGCTCTTCCTTTACCTGGGAGTTAGTTCCATAAACTACAGCCTGTTAACTATATCCATAAGAAAACTTAAAATCTGAGAGAAGAGGGGATGTATTTCAGAACAGACTTGAATGGGCATTACTCATTTTAAAATTCAATTGATTGTCCCTTCAGATGTACAATAGTTTTAGCAAAGTGTCTCAGGTGTGGCATGATGGTTAAGAATATGAAATCGGAAGTCACTGCTGACTCTTCATCTATTATCACTATGTAACTTTGGGTTACTTACTTAGATTCTCTTTGCCTCAGTTTCCTCAATACCAAAACTAGAGTAGTAAAGCTGCTGACTTTATAGAATCATGCAAAAGAAAAAATGTGCTAATGCAATTGATAATTCAACACTGCAGAGCTTAGGAGTGCCAACTTCCCACAAAATCCAAAATCCATGTATAACTAGTCAGCCCTCTGTTTACATGGATGTGGGAATGGCAGAATTGATCCTTGAACAACATGGATCTGAACTGTGCTTGGTCAATTGAGAAAAATCCTCAAATATGTAGATCCACATAATTCAAATATTTGTTCAAGGGTGAACTGTATATGCAAAGCCCTTAGGGTAGTATATGACTCATGGTAAGATGTCAATAAATGTAGCTATTTTTATGATAGATTTCAATGTAGCCACTTCTCTTCCTTCAAAACCTATGGTGCTGATTCTCACAAAGAGTATATTCCTACTTTGTAGAGATCAGAAACAAGATAAGTAGCTTCTGTTTTTATTATTATTATTATTACTTAACCTGCTAGAAGTAAGGTAACCATTTTGAATAAATAGTTACATCCCGTCTTTGGGCCCTTCAGAGTTCTTATGGCTAAAAGTCCCTTTTATTGTAATTTTTAAGTGAGTAGACATGGTTCCACTGTAAAGAGAGCTTCACTGACCTGTGCTCAGCAGGGTACGAATGCAGAGCTTCTTTTTGTGTTATGTATTTTTCTGGTGGTATTCTTTTATGTTGTCCTCCTGGTTACCAGAGGCACTTCAATAATTTTTGTAAGGGGACAGCTCAATGGTTACAGTGAAATCAAGCCTTTCCCCTTGGACGCATCAGAACCTTGTTGAGTGGACAGAAATTGGAAAGAGTAATAGATTGAGAGTTATGAGACCTGGAATGTAATTGAGCTTTTTTGATAAATGGCTCTATGTCTTTGGACAAGTTGCTAAAACACTCTCAGACTTAAGTGTCTCATCTGTCAAAAAAAGAAGTTGGATCAATTAATAAAAAGTATTTTTCCTCCTGACTACCGTAACATTATGGTGGGAATCACAATAGTTTATCAAAGTGGCCAGCGTTCTTCTCCTTGCCTCATATAAAGGCTCAATGACAAAGGAGAAAGAGCACAAGCTTAGGTGACAAATACCAATGGAAGCCTAGTATGCTTTTACCATTACTTATTCTGTGAACACTGAAAAATTATTTAATATTTATTAACCTCAATTTCCTAATATTTAAATGTAAAATATACTTTTGGCATTGTCATAAGAAGGAAGATTCCATGTCAATTTCCTATTACATTGTATGGTAGCTCTAACATTAAAGCAGCTCACTATTTCATTGAGGAGATTAAGAAGGATCTCATAATAGAATTACTAAACCATGGGAACTCATAATTATCTTTTTCAAACCACATATCAAGGCATGAGATATGAGAAAAGACTTATTTAGATTTGTGAATTTATTTATAGGGAGATCAATATAAATGCATAAATATTAAATTCTATTGTGCATTTATAGAATTATCTTAGTTAAGATAACTAAAAGAATACGATACTGGGAATGCACTGAAAAATTTCTGGTGGCCATACATGTAAACTAAATGCTATACATGACATATACAGATGTATATAAATGACAAGAATTCGGGAGTGGATGAGATCACAAACATTTCCCCTGTACTTATTGTCACTGTGGCCCTAACCAATGATTCTGTCAGCACTTAGAATTGTTCTATCAGGAGTCAGTGACACTACATAAAAAGCCACTGTGAATTTTTGGATCACAGTACAGGCTAATTCTTCTAGACTTTCTGCTCTAAATATAAAAAAATTTACCGTTACATCCCAACTCTTTAATTTCTAACCCTGAATCTTTTCTTGATTATTTCCTTTAAAAGAATCTCAGGTTTGTTGAGTTATAGTTTACCTACAGTAAAATTCACCTCTTTTTAGTGTATACAGAGGATTCCAAAAATGTATACCCATTTTAAGAATGTAAAACCAGTGTTAAAATTGTAGTACTTAATATGTACTAATAACAAAAGATGAATACAAGTCATATTTGACTTCTCCAATTACAATAGGTGCTCAAAGTAATTACTATTAGCTTCCAGATCATCTGATTATGACGAACTACTGCTTGAGCAACATTGACCAAAGTGTCCACTTATATCGCTGTGCATGCTGTTTCAACTACTTCTCCAAGTACTGACAAAGTAGTGGTTTTCTTTAGTACACCACATCCTTTAGGGTCCCCCATAGATAGAAATCAAGAAGTGTTGGAGTTCCCTGATGGTGTAGTGGCTAAGGTTTCAGAGCTGTAAACGCTGCAGTCTGGATTCGATTCCCAGCCAGGGAACTACCCACAAAAAAAAAAAAAAAAATATATATATATATATATAAATCAAGGAGTGTTAAGCCAGGAGAACATGGTGGAAAATCAAAAAACGTTCTCAAATTTCAAATATCACTGCAAAATGGTGTTGTGTTCCTCTACCGACGACAACCGTGCTTCAGCCATTTTCTTTTACTGTCCTGCCTGTTGCATGGTGATGCTAGCATTCATTTGATTAATGCCATCTTTTGAGCAAACATCATAATATACATTGTTACTGTTATTCAACTCAATTTCAAAAAGTAATGCATAAATAACATCTCTTAAAATGTGTATACATTTTTTGGCACTCTATTATATAATAGTTAGATGAGTCCTGACAAATGTCATGTAACTACCACAATCATGGTAGAGAATATTTCAATCACCCCACCTCCATCCTCACATGTCTCTTTGAAATCAATTTCCATCCCCCGCTTGCTGGGTGCTGGCAATCACTGATCTACATTTTTATTACTGTTATTTTGCCTTTTTGTAGAATTTCATATACATGGAATAATAAAGTATTTAGTCTTTGTTTCTTTCACTTAGCATAATGCTTTTGAGATTTATCTATGGTGTTGAGCACATTAGTAGTTTATTATGATCAATGTTGTGAATTTTTTCATTGTATGAATATACCATATTTTGCTTACACTTTCCACAATTGATGGACATTGTGATTGCTTACTTTTTCTGTGATTATGAGTAAAAGTGCTATAATCAATCATACAGAGATTTCTGTGTGAACATAAGCTTTCATATCCATTACTGGGAAGTGAGATTGTTGTGTCTTATGATAAAATCATATTTAACTATATAAAAATATAAAACTGTTCTTCAAAGTGGCTATACCATTTTGCATTCCCACCAGCAATCTGTGAGATATCTGTTCTCTCTGCATCCTCAGCAGCTTTTGGCATTATCAGGTCTTTTACCTGTATCCTTTTTGGTACGTATGTAGTGATACCTAATTGTTGAATTTTCCTGTCCTTAATATAGCAATAGTATTTATGCCCAGAAATATTTATGCCACTCCTTCTGTCAATCCATTAGTGTGTGGATGAGTCAATCTAGTCAGGAGTTAAGCTTGGTTCAGGTTTGGTTGTTGCTATAGTTACATTCAGCCTACACATTTGCTGAAAGGAACTGACATATTACTTCAGTGATGAATTGCTTCCTTGTGCTTATATGCAGTACTGGAAGGCTTTTATGAGTGTCTCTGTTCCCCCTGCTGCCCCCAGTTTTTGGTAGGGCATGCATGTTTGTACAACAGGTGTGTCTCTGTCCACATTCTTGCAGTCCTTCAGTGGTAGACTGTTGTTTGTTGTTACTCAGTAAGAGGCTTCTGTTGTGGGCAGTGGGTTGCAGTGGGGGTTTTCAGTTCTTCAACTTCAACTTCAGTCTCAGGCAAACACTGTGCACCTGGGCCTCAGGGTTGGTGATCTCGCAATATTCCTGTTCCTTCTCCCTGGTGGCAGTCAATATCTGTCATTTATTATATTTTAGATGCAAGAGAGCTTTCAGCCCCTCCTCTTGTGGTAGTTAATCTTCTGGGCTCAAGAGTCTTCCTCCAAAGGCAAATGAGATTTGTGTTTATCACTACTCCAGAAGCAGTGTGACTTTACCTGTGTCCTGGGAGCAAGGGGGTTTTCTCTCCTTCCCTCTGAAGCAAATGCTTCATGTTTGGGATGAGAGAAGAATCTAGTGAAGTAAGTAGGGTTCCTTGCCCTTCTCCATCTACATGGCTGCAGTGCCAACAAAGGAAACTCTGATTTCTTAGTGCCTACAGTTCATTTAGTGCATAGCTGGTGGAGGTTTGGGAAAAGAGCCTGAAAGTGAGTGCAGACTTCTTTTTGTCTGGGTCTTTCAAGAATTATCAATTAATCACTAGCGCAAAGTAAACCTTTAAGAATTTATTAAAATTTCAATTGTTTTCTTATTACCTGCTTTTTATTGGCCACCACTTTCTGTCATGCACTTCCAAAGATAAAAAGTTTATGTGTCCTGTTTCTCTTCAAAGGGGCTTGTCACTCATTGAAATTTAGTCTAGCAAGTTGCTGTCACCTTAGCAATCTGAGAAATTCAAGAATAGCTACTGTCTTGTAGATTATCTGCTGTTTTCTTATTGTTAAAATGGAAACAACATTCCCTTATGGCTTGCTACATCATAAGTAGAAGCAGAACTTTCAATTCATGCTTTTTTTGATTTGGTAACTCAGTCTACACTGTTTACTTTGGAACAAATCATGCCACCTTGTAGGTCACTGCTATGGCAACTGTGATGCTGGACAAAACACACTTGACATCAAGGTCAAGTTCTTGAAATACTGCCAGCTGCCTCCCTAACCCAACATGCCAGCTCTGGAAAGGAGATGAGAAATCTGAAGGAGGTAGAACTTAAGCTGAACCGTGAAAGAAGGAGAACCTTAACAAAAGGAGATTCAGTGTAAAAACTACTATGTGAGGGGAAAATGTATGTTTTCTTTCTAACTTCCTTTCCTCTTTATGTCTGAAGTGAGTCAGTTAACAGTGATCCAACCATCTGGATCAGTGCATTTCCATCTGATTTGAGCCACTTCTAGCTCCAAAAGATGCTTATCCTTCTCCATTCCATGACTTGGGCTTCTTCCAAAAAAAAAAAAAAAAAACTGAGTATAACAATTCCCTGTGGTAAATTGTATTGGTCCAGAAGTAAATGTTGCCAGAGAATTGTCCTTTGAAAAAGCGTTGGCTTATATAAATCATGGATTTTTAACCTGCCACATGTTAGTATGCTTTAGCAGGGAGCTTGAGAATGTGTTTCCCTACAATTTCCAGGCTATGATTCCTACTGGTATAACAACCTACCTACTCAACTTCAAATAATTCATTCTCCTTTTGCAATTGAGCTAATGGATAACTGATGATTCTATAGTTATACAATCCACTTATTTGTCTTCTATTAATACATAGATATATCTAGAAGAACTGAAACCAAGGCCTTACCACATTTTTTTACAATAGCCAAGATATTGAAGCAACCTATGTGCCCATCAGTAGATAGTTAAATAAAAATGAGGTGCTCCATAAAGACAATAAAATATTCCGAGGTCATAAAACTTGAAGTCTTACCGTCTGCAACAACATGGTTGGAGCTGGAAAGTATTATGTTAAGAGAAATACAAATACCATATAATCTCAAGAACAAAATAATTGAACAAATAAAACAGAAACAGACTCATATATACAAAGAACAAACTGATGGTCGCCAGGTAGTAGGGGGTTTGGAGGGGCTGGAAGAAAAAAGTGAAAGGATTAAGAAGTAAAAATTATTAGTTATTAAATAGCCAATGGGATGTGAAGTATAGCAGGGAATATATTCAACATTATTTTAATAACTGTGTATAATGTCTTGTGGGTACTAGACTGATGGGGGGTTATTTCCTAAAATATATGTGTTAACCACTATGCTGTGCACCTGAAACAAATATAAAATAATCTGGAATGTCAATTGTAATTGAAATAAGTAAATATATTTTAAAAAGTACTTACAAATATTTTAGTAAAAGTGGATCACAATTTTGAGAACAAGAAAAAAGAAAATTAGGTAATAAAATATATGAAACTTTTCATTTGCAATTTCTTTCATTGTTTGGGTAAGTAACAATTTATTTCCCCTTTTGAGACCAGTGTTTTTTGTTTGTTTGTTTGTTTTTGTTTGTTTTGTTTTGTTTTGGTATGTGGGTAGCTCCCTGACTGGGAATCGAACCCAGGCCGCAGCGCTGACAGTGCCAATGCCGAAGCCTTAAGCCACTACACCATCAGGGAATTCCCCAGTGTCATTTTAAACCTCTATTTTCTATTATATTTTATGGCTTTAGTTTTTCAAGTTCATTGTTTCAATGAATTTTTTTCATTATTCTGTTGTTGATTTTCCATTCAATGTCACACAAATTTTAATTACTATACTTTAAAATATGCTAAAGTTAGCCTGTAACTTAAAGAATGGGTGATATAGTTATATATTTTGCATTTCACAATCAATACATCCATGGAATATCATATCATATTGATCTAAATATATAACTGCATCAGAAATAATCCAAAAGAACCCACTAAAATGATCTTATGTAGAATCTTTTTATAATGGAATCATAATCTCACAGAGTATCTTGAAAATTTTAATAAAAAAATGGACATTATATTAAATGGAACTGCACATGAGCTCTTTAGAGACAGTCTACATTAATTGGGAGAAAGAGAGCCAGTTAAAAGCAAAAGCTTTTCAATATGTTGTCCATTTGTGAACATCTTAATTCTATTTAGGTATTCATGAAAGAAATACAGCAGAGATAAACATATACATAAATGGTAAGTATGAGCAAGCCAGAAAGCAACAATGCAATAAACACTATTATGCAAATTGTTATGTTCATTTTCATTACATACACATAAGTATATACACTTACATTTAGTTTTGTTTTTTTTTTTTTTTAATTTTTTATTTTTTTAATTCATTTTTATTGTTAGACTTATTGGGGTGACATCTGTTAGCAAGGATTACATAGGTTTCAGGCATACAATTCTACAGTGCATTGTCAACTTGATGCATAATACATTTAGTTTTAATAATATTATTTGGATATCTTTAAAATAAATAAGATTTTACAGTTTGAAATTGAGAAATAAGAAAAGACAGAAAAGTCTTTTGTCTATTTCTAGATTTGCCCATTTAGTTTTCTTTATAACTACTAGCTAATGGGCAATATTTTGCTTAGAGACACATTAGTGTATAAGTAAATTCTTTCCTTACATATTCAAAAGAGTATGAAAATTATTTAACAATAGTAAAATTATGACAGTTCTCAGGGAAAATAATTTTCATTTCCACCAGGAGATTTATATAGATAAATGAGCCTAATAAATAGAACTGAGGTCCTTGATGCTTGGCTAACTCCTGCCACTTCTAACCCCTTCTCAGTCATATACAGAGAATGCCAAAAGAAGTGTACATATTTTTAAGAAAGTAAAAAACTGTATTAAAATTGTAATACTCAATATATACCAATAACAAAAAATGAATATAAGTCACGTTTGACTTCTGAAGTTACAAGAGGTGCCTAAAATTCTAACCATCAGCATGCAGACACTTCTGATTACAGCAAACTACTGACCAAAGTGTCCACTTGGATGTGCATGCCATTTCAATTTCTTCCTGAAGTAACATCAGTGTAGCCAGTTTTGTACAGCACATCCTTTAGGGTCCCCCATAAGTAGAAGTCAGGAGAATGTGGGGGAAATGCAATGTTCTCTAATTTCAAATACCACTTCAAAATTATTTTGCACTCCTTGAACAACAGCAGTATTTCTGCCATTTCTTTACTGTCCTGCCTGTTGCATAGTGACACTAGCATTCACTTGAATAACATCATCTATTAAGAAAACATCATACTACACATTACTACTGTAATTCAATTCAACTTCAAAAAATTATACATTAATAACATCTCTTTAATCTGTATATATATTTTTGGGCTCCACTGTTATTCACAAATTGGAATGACAGTTTCAAATAGTTTCTTATTATTTGGATGACTTACATTTCACTATTTATCTAAAAAAAGGTAAGTGTCCATCTATTTCTATTTCATGTCCCCGTTAAACCTCCCTGAAACTTTCTTGTGTACTCATATTATGAAATCAAAATATATATTTCATTTGGGTACAAAAGCAGAATTTCCATAATCACTGTTCTCTGCCCAGTGTTAAATATATAAAGATAGAATTTCTATGGATGTTTTTCTGCATAGATACTGCAATTGGTGTGATCCTAGGACCACTATGCAGCCAGAGAGGCAGGTCCTTAGAGCACACGATGATGGTGATTTCCCAAGTTGACAAAATTCATGTTATATTTACTGCTTGGCACACAGACTGGAGAGTACTTCTTCTGGAGGGACACTGTACTTTTATTTTCAAAAGGAGTTTGTATAGGGGAAAGAATCCTAATAAAATAGAGAGTAACATTTATTGAATAAATGATGTGCCAGTTGCTATGCTCAACAGTAAATGGTATTTTATTTAATTCTCATAGCAATATTATGAGGTAAGCAGTATGATAATTAGAATAATCATTCAATTTACTTTTGATACAAGAACATTTTGGGAAGTAAAATGGCTGCTACTAATAACTAAACTCAGACAGTAGACACATATTGAACTTTGCTAGGAAAACTGTAAATATGGTCACTCTTTTATAATCCTCATATTACAAATAAGCAAACTGAGGTTCAAAGAGATTGAGTAATATGCCTAAGTTCCACAACTCTAAAATGACAGATCTAGGGCTCCAAAATTCTTGAACTTACCTCTTTAGGGAGTAAGCAGATCAATAAGAAGCAGTATTTCAGGAACCTTCTGATAGAAGATGACAGATTAATAATATTTCAGCTCTACTTTCTTCAATAAAATGCTTCACAAAATAGTGGGGAAAAAAAGAAGAGACAGAGGAGAAACTTCCTTTAATGAAACTAGGAAATGGTTTCAATCTCAATCCAAACATATATAGAATTTCTGCTATGAAAATAGCACTCATGAGCCCCTCTTCTAAAAATGTACTTAACATAAAAATCCAATAATCTCAAACAGTAAAGTAAAATAAAGTACCCAAAAAATGAAGAAGCCATGGCATGAAAGGGCGGAGATCAAGCACTGGTAACATTAATATTTGGAATTTTAAATAAAATCTGTAGAAATAATCATTATAAAACAGAAAATAAATGTTATAAAAACTGACAATGTAACAATTGTAATAGAGTTGACAAAAATGTGAAGGTGTAAGAGAGGAACAGATTGGGAGAAAATTTAAGTACATGACTATCTTCCTTATCTGAGGCACACCAAAAAATACCATTAATATATCAAAGAGTAGATGTTAATATCTACTACAGAAATTTAGAAAGTTAGAAGTACAAAAATTAGATATTCAGCCAAGAAGGCAGAGAAGGTAAATGCTGTGTTTTTCTCCTCTCACAACATGAAAATTACAGCTGAACTACAGAATAACAATCATTGAGAATTGCCTGAAGTCTAGCTGAACAGAAGTGTGACAATTAAAACTATACAGAGGAAGCCACCTCAAGATTGGTAGTAAAGACAGAGACATGGAATGGGCTGGTCCAACACCTGCTTGTGGTAGTTAAAAATCAGAAGAATATCTTGGCTGTGGGAGTCACCCCTGAGGAAGGAGGCATCCCAGCTCCACACCAGGCTCCCCAGCCCAGGGTTGAGGAGACAATTGCTGAAGACAGAAGTCTTTATACTGGTGGCCGTGAAAACCAGTGGAGCTTGTGATTGAGTGAGGGGGAGGGCACCTGGAGTCCCAGTCATTCATTTTAAAGTTCCTATGCACAGACTTACTCAATGATGGATTCACTCTGAGCACTATCACTAGAACAGCAGTGGGAAAGGTGTCAGAGACATTCAGGGAGGAACTAAGTTGGCTGGCTACAGGGACAGGGCTAGAGAGGCAGCTTTCTCTGAAACAGAAATGCTGGCAGAAGACATTGTTCCTTTGCTATTATACCCCTCTCAGCATACAGAGACAGACAGCTACCATATCCGAATCTCTATCAATGTGGCTAACACCATTCACATCATGCTAGCTACTCCCTGAAATCACACCCCACCTAACTTGTGGGCCCACCCAAGCTGCTTTCAACAACTTTTTCACCTAAATGACCTGTCTTGCCTCATGATGTAAACTTTCCTAAAATTTCCCAAAGGTTCACAAATGCCAAACAACAGCATCTGGCTTCATTATGCCCTGTACCAATGGCTGATCAGCCCCAGGCTTGGCATTAGTGGCAGCCAGCCTCTGTTCATGAATTAGTCTTTCTCAGGCTCCTCTAAACACAGTGTGGGTAGAAGACATCTAAAAAGTGCTTTGTGGCTCATGCCAGCTGGCCCTGGGCAGGGCAGAGGCTACAACTAAAGTTGGCCTGTGGCAAAGCCCCTGCCAGGACGCTCTGTAGCTGGTACACTTGGTGGCTGGCTTCAGACCTAGCCAGAGCACCACCAGGCCACCTCCACATATGACCACCCACAGGGTAGGCTGGGAAGGTATCAGAGACATGCTAATGTGAATCCTGTTCCATAGGGTCAGCTCCTGCACAACAGCTCCTCCACTGTAGCAATGGCCAGTCTTCACAGCCAATCAGCCTGAGGGTCAACTTCTCCCATTGACATGCAAACAGCAAACAAGCTCAACTATAACAGGAGGGCACACACAACTCACACAAGTAACACACCTAGATCACATAGCTCCATTTACCAAGAAGACTGTGATACTGGGACCCACAGAACACCTACTACATAATGCCACTTTATTAAGAATGGGAGGCATAGCAGCCAAAATGGGGAGACAAAAAAAAATGTGTACAAAAGGAAAGGAAAAAGCTCAAGAAAAGAAATAAACCAAATAAAGACAAGCAATCTACTATATATAGTATTCGAAGTACTGGTTATAAGGATGCTCAATAATTTTAGCAAGAACTTCAATGAAGAGATAGGAAACAAAAATGGAGATAAACAAAAAATAACCTGTTAGAAATTAAAAAATATAATAGTGGAAATAAATTATACATTAGAGGTAATCAACAGCAGATTAGATGAAGCAGGAGATTGAATCAGTGATTTAAAAGATAAGGTAGAACTAAGCTCCCAATGAGAACAGCAAAAAGAAATAAAGAATCTAAAAAAATTAAAATTAGTTTAATGGGCCTTTGGGGCAAAATCAAGCATACCAGCATTCACATCATTGTGGTACTAGGAGGAGAAGAGAGGGAGCAAGTAATTGAAAACCTATTTGAAGACATAATGATACAAAACTTTCCTCACGTGGAGAAGGAAATAAATATATAAGCCCAGGAAGTACAGAGAGTCCTAAGCAAGATTAAACCAAAGAGGCCAACAACAAGACACATCATAATCAAAATGTCAATGATTAAAGACAAAGAGAAAATTTTAACAGCAACAATAATAAGGCAGTTAGTTATATACAAGAGAATGCCCATAAAACTGTCAGTTGATTTCTCAACAGAAACTTTGCAGGCCAGAAGGCATTGGCAGGAAATATTCAAGGTGATGAAATGCAAGGACCTACAACCAAGATTACTCTACCCAGCAAAGGTCATTTAATTGAAGAAGAGATAAAGAAATTCTTAGACAAAAACAAAACAAAACAAAAAACAAACAAAAGAAAACTAAATTAAAAAAGTTCATAACCACCAAATTAGTATTATAAGAAATGGTAGACATGAATATTTGGAGATCCAAGATGGCAGAGCAGCTAAAACCTGTGTCTGTTTCCTTTAGTGAACACATTAAGATTAAAATTAAATTATTAAACAAGCAACATGGAGAACCATATGAAATCTAGCTGAATAGAAGCTTCATAACTAAGGATGCAATAAACAGAAGGCCACGGGGAGACTGGTATGAAGGGTGCCGACATGAAAGGAGCCAAACCTCCCATGGCGGTCGAGAATCAGGAGGGATATCTCAGCTGTGGAGTTTTTCCCCAGAGGAGCAAGGGGCCCCAGCCCTTTACTAGGTCCCCTAGCCTGGAGTACTGGTACTGGGAAGAGAAGCTCCACAATATCTGACTGTGAAAAGCAGTAGGGACTCCGATTATCTGTTTGGGATGAAAGGCTCTGGGAAACCCAGATGTTTTTCTAAAGTGGTGGTGCAGACTCAGTCACTCACAGGTATCCACCCTGGGCTCCAACAAAGAGATGTGACTCAGGGGGCATTGGAGGCATACAGGGGGCAGATTGAGGTGTGTGGCTTTAGAGTAAGGGCTAAGCAACTGTTGCCATTTTTCTTGGGTGCGACCCTCTCCCATGCAGCTGGCTGGAGGGTGCCATTTTTTCTGTGTTGCACCTGCCTCCACAAAGTCAAATCTGAACTTGATGGTTCTGTTACACTTTATTCATTCCACCATGCTGACAAACTGAGACACCACCTCACCCAGTTCCACCAACTCCAGAGGCACTTTCTCCAGTAAGCAGCCAGCTCCACCCACATTGTTCTATTCCTTGGAAAACTATTTAAGTTCACAGTCCCCAGGCTGGTAGCAATTTGTATTGGTGTGTTCTGAGCCTTTTGCTGAGTAACTCCAGACAGAGTACTGGCATCAAACCAGAATCTACAGGAACACCCAGTGCAGGTGACCAGGGAGACTGTGCCTGGGCCCCAAAAGGTACTTACTACATAAAGCTACCCAGCACTACTGGGAGATGTAGTGGATTTACCTAATACACAAAAACAAATGCAGACAGATATCCAAAATGAGGAAACAAGCAAAAAAAAAATTATCTCAAATAAAAGGACTTCAAAAAATTCCAGAAGGAGAACTAAACAAGATAATGGCAAGCAATCTATTAGATACAGAGCTCAAAATGATAAGTTTAAGGAAGCTTAAGGAACTTGGTGAAAACTTCAACAGAGAGATAGTGATCATAAAGCAAGACATAGAAACCATAAAAAAGGACCACTAAACAATGAAGAATACTTTATCTGAAATTCAGAATGCAATAGAAAGAATCACCAGCAGACTAGAGGGACCAGAGGACTGAATCAGTGAATTAGAAGACATGGTAACAAAAAAAGTCCAGTTACAACAGCAAAAAGAAAAAAAAATCTAAAAGAAATGTGAATTGTTTAGGTAGCCTCTGGGGCAACAACAAGCACAGCAATATTCGCATCATAGGAGTACCAGAAAGAGAAGAGAGAAAGTAAAGAATTGAGAACCTATTTGAAGAAATAATGACTGAAAACTTCCTTAACTTGATGAAAGAAACAGACATTCAAGCCCAGGAAGCACAGAGTCCCAAAAAGATAAACCCAAAAAGTCCCACACCAAGACACATAATTAAAATGGCAATGGTTACTAAAATCAGCAAGAGAAAAACTGCTTGTTACTTATAAGAGAGCTCCCATAAGGTTGCCAGTTTATTTGTCAATAGAAACTGCAGCCTAGAAACGACTGGCAGAAAATATTCAATGTATGAAAAGCAAGAACCTACAACCAAGTTTACTCTACCTAGCAAGGCTATCATTCAAAATCAAAGAACAAATGAAGAGCTTCTCAGATAAGAAATAGCTAAAGGAGTTCATCACCACAAGTAAGTATTGCAAGGAATGTTAGAGGGACAGCTTTAAGGTCAGCAAGAGGTGGAGGAGACAAAATAATGAACAATAAAATGGTAATAGGTACAGATCAACAATTACCTTCAATTTAAATGGACTAAAAGCTTCAATGTAAAGTCATGAAGGTATTGCACTGAGGGGAGTTTCAAACAGAGGAAGACAGATACAAGTTAACTGCTTATATGTGAAATTCAAAGAAGAAAATAAACTAGTGGAACAGAAACAGATTCATAGGCATAGAAAACATTTGGTTTGTTGCTAGAGGGAGGAAGTTTGGAGGGGATGAAAAAAGAAGAGCTTGGGAAGTTCAGTTTGGTGGTTACAGAGTAATAATTATGGGGATATAGGGTATAACATGGAACAATAGTCAATAATGTAGCAATAACTATGGGTGGCATCAGATGCATACTAGATTTTTGGGGGGTGATGGGAGGAGAGTGGGAGGGGTGAATGACAAAGGGAAAGAAATCAAGAAGTGCAGATTCATAGTCACAAAATAGTAATTCATAGTCACAAAATGTTCCACTTTATTCACTATCAGGGAAATGCAAATCAAAACCACAATGAGATACTACCTCACACCTGTTAGAATGGCTATTATCAACAAGACAAGTAATAAAAATTGTTGAAGAGGCTGTGGACAAAAAGGAACCCTCATACATTATTGGTGGAAATGTAACTTGGTATAACCACTATGGAAAACAGTATGGAGGTTTCTCACAAAATTCAGAATAGTTACCGTATAATCAGCAACCTTTTTCTGAGTATCTATCTCCAAAATTTAAAAACATTTATCCATGAAGATGTGTGTACCCCTATGTTCATTGCAGCATTATTCACAGTGGCCAAGATATGGAAACAATCAGTGTCCACTGATAGATGTTTGGACAAAAATGATGTGGTACATATATAATATGTAATGGAATAATACTCAGCCATAAGAAAATATGAAATACTGCCATTTGCAACAACATGGGTGGATTTTGATATTATCATTATAAGCAAAGTAAGTCAGACAGAAAAAAATTGAGAATCATATGATTTCACTCATATGAGAAATATAAAACTGAAAACAACAAACCAACAACAAAAACAAGCAAACAAAAACTCATAGACACAGACAACAATTTAGTAGTTACCAGAGAGACAAGGAGAGGAGGAGAGATAGAAAATGGTAAAGGAGGTCCAATATATTATGATGGAAGGATACTTGACATTGGGTGGTGAACACACAATGCAATATACAGATAATATATTATAGAATTGCACACTTGAAATTTATATAATTTTATTAACCAATGTCAGCCCAATCAATTTAATGTAAAAAGAAATAAAACTAATATTACCAAAAAGTGAAAAATAATAAACACAATTAAACTCTGAATTTTATACCTTTATGGCTAATAAAAACAACACCTCCAAAGCACTAAATCAATAATAAAGAGAGTAAAATGAAGAGAAAAACAACCATTGAATGATGAACAAGGCAAAGCTAAGACTATCACGGTAACATACATATCTGGATGTACTATTCAACATAATTTGACAAATGAAAGCAATGACAATACGTAAACAAGTTATCTTTATTTGCAAATAATATGATTACCCATCTTGAAAACCCAAGAAGATAAACTGAAGTCCCAATAAAAACAATAGAAAAAATTAGTGAGGTATCTGATTACAAAAACAATAAAATGAATGAATATATTTTCTGTATATAAGTAACTAATCCCAATAATCAATAACCATGTGTTTCTACACATTCAGACATATTATTTAGCTTTAGAAAAGAAAGAGATTTTTGCCATTTGCAACAATGTAGATGAACCTTCAGAATATCATAGTAAGTGAAATAAGCTGAACACAGAAAAGAACAAAAACACAGCATGATCTCTCTTATATGTGGAATCTTAAAATTTTAAATATGAGGGATGGTCATGAAGTTCTTCAAATTAAGGGGAAGAAGTGTAAAAATCCTATTTATTATTTTTTACGTTCAATATATTTACCCTTAATCCTAAAACACTTTTCAGATCTTTCAATAAGTTTATACCCTCGAAATAAAATGTTCTGTTTTGCCCTCAACTTACGCTGAAAACCTTTTTGCCATCTATAAATTTCTTCCCTTGAAGCTGCTGTTTCATAATAAGCTGACAGAGCTAGGACTTGACTGTAGGGAGAATGGTTTAACATTTTGAAGCCACAGTCCTGAAGAGTAGCCAAGGTAACATCGCTCTTGTGTGTGGGAGCGTTGTGCAAAAGCAGCACAAATTTTATCTATTTTTCTCTTCTTTTCTCATTCAAAGATTCTTTTAACTTTTTCAGCAGACTGTAATAGTACTCTCCAGTTATTGTGACACCCTCATCCTTGTAATCGATCAGCAAGATATCCTCCATATTCCAGAAATAAGTAGCCATGAATTTTCCCATCAACTGAGACACCTTGAACGTCTTAGCAGGTGGTGTGCACTTTTCATGCCACTGCATGGACTCCTGCTTTGATTCAGGTTCATAATGATGAACCCAAGTTTCACTTTCAGTGAAAATCCAGGTTAAAATTTCATCGATGTTGCCTCTGCAGAGGTCCAAAAACTCATGAACAGTTAATATGCTGTTGTTTTAGAAGCTGCTTGAGCATTCTCTGTACCCATCTTGCACTGACTTTTGACATCCTTAGATGCTGGTGGAAAATATTCAAAATAGTTATAGGTGATACTCCAACCATTTCTCCAAGCTGTTTTTTATTCAATCTGGCATCTTGCACTACAGTTTTCAACTTTTTTCAACAATGTCTGAGAAGTGGCCTCAACAGGATGTTCCAGACAGAGATCTTGTTCAGTTGACTCTGTCTTTATTATGTCACTTTTAAACCATGGATATTTCAGGGAAACAGTCCCTGTAAACCACTAACAACTCTTTCAAAATGGGTTGAAGTGTTTTTGCTTGTCTTGTGAGGAACTTAATAACAGCACATTTTCTCCACATTTGACATGCTTCTTCGGCACTATCTGAAGGAACACAGAAAACAAATAGGCTGAAATTTTGCACATATGCTAATAGTAAGTCACACAATCAATGTGCACTAGCACTGACACCTCTTCAATAACTTCCCCATTCCGTGAATTCCTTGACCACCTCTCACACATAAAAGCAGAGAGTAAAATGGCAGTTACCAAGTGTGGAGAGCTGAGGGAAACTGAAGAGATTGTTAATTGAAGGGTATAAATTTGCAGTTATGTAGGATCAATAAGTCTGGAGATCTAAGGTATGTCATTGTGACTACAGTTAGTAACACTCTTTTGAATACTGGAAATTTTCTGAGAGTAGATTTCCGGAAATCTCAGCACACATATAAATGGTAACTAACTGAGAAGATGATACATTATTAGCTGGACTGAAGTAATTGTTTCACCCTGTATATCAGGTGTGTCCAATCTTTTGGCTTCCCTGGGCCACACTGGAAGAAGAATTGTTTTTGGCCACACAAAAAATACACTAACACTAATGATAGCTGATGAGCTAAAAAAAAGTCGCAAAAACGTATCATAATGTTTTTAAAAAGTTTACAAATTTGTGGTGGGTTAAATTCAAAGCCATACTGGGATGTATGCAACATTAGGGCAGCAGGTTGGACAAACTTGATGTCTATGTATATCAAATATCATGCTGTACACATTAATTATATATAAACTTAATTAAAAAGAAAATTAAAAAAATATTTAAGCATCACTCTCACAAATAATGCACAGCACTTATATTAACTACAAACTTTAAATATTTATGGAGGTATTTAAAACTAGTTTTAAATAAGTGGAAAGGTAAACCAAGTTGTTGGATAATGAGATTCAATATTCAAAACATATTGATTCTGCTTAAATTAATAAATATATTATACACAATTCTAATAAAAAAGTTACATGATTTTAGATAGAACTTGACAATATGATACAGGAGTTCATATACATAAATAAATAAACATGATAACACCAAGGAATCTTCTGAAAAAGAAGAACAAAGAAAAATAACTTGGACCACAATAAACAACATTGTTTAAAGCAACAGTAACTAAAATTGATTCTGTGACATGACTGGACTGATGAAGAAAATAGAGAGTCCAAAGACTCCTGGAATCTAGTATGTGGTGAAATAGAATCTTTGATAGTGGAAAAAATGAATTATGTGATATTCATGCAATGGAATATGATTCTGTCTTAAGAAGAAAGAAATTCCACCATTTATGATAACATGGATAAACCTGGAGGACATATGCTAAGTAAAGTAAGTTAGGCAGGGAGAAACAAATATTGCATGATCTCACTTATATGTGGAAAAAATAAAAGCTGAACTCAAAGAAACAGAGTAAATTGGCAGTTGCCAGGGACTGAAGGGCTGGCAGGTGAGAAAAATATGGAGCTATCTGTCAAAGGATACACACTTCCGGTTATAAGAGGAATAAGTCCTGGAGATATAATGTACAGCATGATGTCTATATTTAGCTGAATGGTATACATGAAAGTTAAGGCAGTAGACTTAAATGTTCTCACTACCAACACAACAAAAATAATGGTAATAATGTAGATGAAGAATGTGTTAACTAACTTATTGTGGCAATCATTTCCCAATATATACATACATCAAATAATCACATTGTACACCTTAAATTTATGCAATGTTATATTAATATGTCAATTATATCTCAATTAAGCTGGAAATAAATAATATTGGGACAGCTGGCTAGCTGTTTTTGCATATAATTGTACATCTTGTTTCCTACTTCCCTTTTTATCCTGTTCGGTATAGCAAGATAGATCAATAATTTTAACAAAAAATATGTTTAAACAAACCAGGTGAAAACATGGGAAAGTTTGTGTGTACAGTTGGACGGTAAACCTATATAACATGAAAATAAATTTATAACTAAAAAACAAAATAACAATTTGGCTGTCTTAAAAATCTCTGCATGACAAGCATATCAAGACATTATAACCATCTAAAGAAAAGTGACACAATTGGAAAGAAAGATTTCTAATATACAGACCAGATAAGACAGTAATTGTCATACTATTGAAGTAGTTCATATAAATGAATAAATAAGAAAGAAAAAATTAAGCTGATACAGATAACGAAAAAGAGGGAGTGAAATAGATCATATGAGAGTCTAACAAATATTAAAACAATGTGTACTCACAGATTATTTAAGCAACACAAAATAAAACAACAAAATACTATTTTTAAAGTATCAGATTGAAGAAGATAAAAAGTGATTTGAGGGGACATAGGTGAGGAGAAGCAAATACTTATACACTGTTCCTAGAATTGTAAATTTGGCAAAAGTATTTTGAAGGGAAAATTGACATTATCAAAATTTTATGTGTACTGTATATAACTTTTGACAGTGATTTATCCTTTAGGCATTTACTGTACAAACAAATTTGCACATGTGATCAACTAGATATATAGAACTATACCAGTAGCAGCATCTGTGTTAAAAGGAAAATTGCAAAAATTTAAATATCTTAGTTATGTAAATCATAGTACATCTGCAATACAATAAAATGTAGCTATTTTAATATTCATCAAAATGTATAAGAAAAATGTTTAACATATATTATCAAGTGAAAAAGAAAAGCTGCAGAACAGTATGTGTAGTATGATACTATTTCATATAAATACATAAAAGCTCAGCATTCTGTGTACATCATTTCTGATCAAATATACAAAAAAACTTAGCAGTTATTTCTTGAACTAGAATTAGAATATTGAGGGGGTAAGGAAGTAGACTTCTTATTTTATTTTATACATCTTAAGGCATTTTTCATGATCATTTATTAGTTTTATAACAAAAGTAGTTTATATTTTAGTTATTTATTGATAGTTTATTAATTACAAATCTTGTTTTTAGTCATTATTAACAGTTGTAAGTGTGCTTTCTGAGTGCCTTCATGAAGAAGAAATTTCTATCGTCAAATTAATATTTAGTGAGTACCTACTATAGGCTATTAGTCTATACTGGGGAAATATAAAATGACTCATGGGAAAAAAGAAAACTAGAATTAATTTTTTTTCCTGAACATGTAGCTCTCTTTTGATCATTTGGATTGCCCTTTGGAAATTCCACTTTATCTTAGAATGCTAGGTATTCCTAAGAAGTACATCATGCATGGTTACTTACAAAATAAATAACTTCAATATAGATAATCATGATTAAAATGTCCAATAACTAACTATAAATCTCATGAGAGGACATCAAAGTATTCCTATTCCAAGATCAGACATAAAATGCATATCTTTAATCAAACATAATTATGTCCTTTGTTGTATATATTAGAACCTGTGAAATACACTTCCATAATAACAATAATGCATCATATTATATAATCATACAACACTAACTGAGTGCCAACTGGGCAGAGATTATGAAGAATTCTAAAATCCCCCTCCTGGCTTTCTAGAATCCTCATAATCACTCTCTATTTTCTTTTCTGATATTCCTTCTGGTTCTTTTCCATTTCTCCAGTAAAGTAAAATGTCTTAAAACCTTTTTATGGACTACCGATTGTTCCTACTATACAGTCATTCTTCACTTAATGACCTACCTGTTTAGTGACTGCTTGGACTTTTGACCATTTCTTCAGCATGAGGAATCCCCTTTGTCAGTCTTCGTCTCAGTTCTCACAGTAGTAGTGCTCACTGCATGAAGTGTTCCCAATCATGCTAGACAACTATTTCATGTGTAAGTGTAGTGTAGTACCACATCTATTGAAAAATACTGTATTTTGCTCTATGTAATGTGCACTTTTTTGCCCTAATATTTGAGGGAAAAATTAGGATGTGCATTACACATGAGTAGTACTAATTATGTATCATTATAAATGTTTTTAATTCTTTTATTTATGTTTATGAGTTACAAGTGTGACTCTACAAAACAGTAATGATATTTGTATGCAAAATAATAACCTGGAATATAATAATCAGGTTTTTTAATATTTAAAGAAATTTTATAAGTAAAATTTTTTTATACCTCATTATCTGTTCTTCAGTTTTGTAATTCTTTGTTACATAAAATTCCTTGTACCATAACATTAAAAATCAATGCTAAAATTCTTTTATAATAAAAAATAACAAGTACCTAAATATAAACAAATAAATACTTGAATTAAAAAAATAAATTGAAAGATATTTTTCCCTGAAAGTTTGGACCAAAACGTGTGTGTACACTATACACAGGAGCACATTATACATGGCAAAATGTGGAACATACCATATGGCACCATGACACACCACAAAACATCTGCCTTTAAACTTCTCACTTACTGACCTATTCTCTTAATGACTTAGTCATAGAAATGAAAAGTGTCTGTAGTCTATTTTTTTAAATCCCAGCTTACCTTAACAAACCTTATAAAAATATAACCAGAGAAAGAAGCAGTATAGCATATGACATTTAAGGCATCAGCAATGAAACTGCTTTTTAGTTTTGTGAGTTTTAACTTTCCCTACCTCAGAGTTATTAGGATGAGTAAGTGAATTAAATTAAAAAAACAAATAACTCATTTGTAAAGTGCTTAGGACAATTGCCCTGTCACATAGCAGACATTATGTAAGAACTTGTTATATCAATAAATAAGTCCTACAAAGCTCAACATAGACATTACTACCAGCAGGAGACTTTTCCTCACTTTTCTATGACAAAACTGGGTTAAGTGTCCCTTCTTTTATTTCCCTTCTCTTTGTACTCTGGCTTCTAAATTGTTTTTAGGGCTACCCTACTGAAGTGATGCACAATGAAGATGTTCTTTAGGTGGTAAATCCAAGTTTTTTCAAGGCAGGAATTTTGTCTTTTTAGGCTTCTGCCAAATCTCTGTGCTAGAACACTGCCCAGGGCAGATATAATTAACCAAAAAAATAAATGTTGAGTGAATTCTTTAAATGTCTTTATACATCCACCTATTGTAGTACTGCATATAATAAATGCACAGTAATAATAAAATTAACTATAATAATCACTGTATCCCTGCCACACAGGACTGAGTGCTAACTATGTAGAAGAAAGTGTATTAATTGATTTATACAGAATTTCATTTAAGCCTCCTAGCAGCTCAGTGAGGGAGAGGCTGTTATTGTCTTGATACTGGAAATGAAGACAATAAGCCTAAGCAAGACTACTGGTCACACAGCTATTAAGTCATAGGCTTGAAACCCTGGCATTCTGCATCTGGAGCCTGCGCTCTTAACAAAATTTACAAACTGTTGTTGAAGGCCACGTGTGCTATGTTAAAGGCAATGAACTTTGTCTCACAGACATTCACTGCATGAATGAAACATGCAGTTATACAGGTGGAAATACACATAAACATAGAATTCCTTTCAATTACACCCCCTTACTAAAATTAAGCAGTATAAGAAATAAGGTGGTGAGTGCCAGAAACTGCTATATTCTTTGCATGGATTATCTCACATAATTCTTACACTAAGCTATTTACATAGGTGTTATTATGTCCACTATACTGGTTAGCAAACCATTATCAGGGAGATTAAGTAAACTTGGTCAATGTCAAACACCAAGACTTGAGTATACCTTCGTATGACTCTATACTAAACTAATTTTTTGTTACTTGTATCACAGATATTTATAAAGTGATTAATTTAAAATAATACTACATTAGTGGTGGCATGCTTGAAACTATTATATCTGGGTAAGAGAAATACTTAAAGCAATTGGATCTCCAAATGTGTTTTGGAAAATTTTCTGCATATCAGTTTTTCAGTAAACAGTGAAGGTGAAATATGGAGAAAATACTGCATGAGACAAGTAAAATTCAGTGATAATCATGTCACATCTTTTTCCTCTTTACCAACTTATCATTTCAGAATCATTCTGGGGGATGTATTTTAATGCTTATAACTTTGAGGATTTTAGCTTTAATAAATACATAATTCCTGAATCAGTTGATGTTCTAGGAAGTTTCCACAAATGCATACTTGTTACTTAAATTTACTCCATAATTTTGTCCTTCTGATACCAGCATGCATTTTTGATAACTAGTCTTTAGCATTTCTCATACAAGCATATTTTAAACTGCATTTATATTGGTTGATTTTTATTTATTATTTTGTAGAGAATTTTCTATGCCTAAATGATGATAATTTGGACTACACAGTATACTTTCTGACTTCATTACTGTACAGTAGGTGAAAATTCTGCAGTACATTGATTAAAGTGTAACTAGAAAATTCATTATGTAATTCATTTCCTACCTAATCATCACTATTTTACCACCCCCAAAAAGATTTTATTACAGGTTCTTCATTGTTTCTCTAGCATGTTGATATCTAACTTATATGACTTACTATATGTTTATATGCCCTAGCATATAATTCATTATACTTCTGGCTTGTTTTTGCCAGAATATACACAAGATTGTTTTCCTTTGAAGAGTAAGTGCTTCCTAGATATGCTTATCTGAACTGGCAAAAAACACGAAGAAACTAAGCCAAATAGTAACAAAAGAGAGTTCTAGCCTTTCAGTGCTTATCTTCTGTCAAGATGCATTGTGTTGACTAATTTATGGAAGTGAACTTCTTAAAATCCATAGACTTTTCAGTGTTAGCATCCTTAGCCACAAGGTCAGGCATTCCAAATTGATACCTTTGTGATATATGTCCTCATGATTATACTGAGACCAGTTGTATAGTGTGAATTACGCCATTGCACTTGGTTCCTTGAGCTTTTGGTCAGAGAAGCATGTAACTCACAAATAAATGTCATGTTCAATGTGCCAGGCGTCTTCCAAGGTCAAGTTGAATAGCAAATACTACCAGAAAGTTTTCTACCATCCACAGACTATACTGATGTGACTTGTAGACAATGTTTAAAACAAATCCATATTGTTGGTCTTCAATATGATTTTCAGGTGAATCCATGCACAAATACAGACAGGACTGAACCTATTAAAATAAAAGTATAACTATAGAGAAAGAGTACTCTAAAGTGCCAGAGTGTCACCTTATTTTAGAGGAACCAAATACTCTAAGTGTCCAGAAAATATTTTTTGTCTCTTTAGTCTAACTGGGAAAAAGATATATGTGTGTGTATGTGCATATATCTATCTCTATCTATCTCTATCTATATCTCTATCTATCTCTAACTATCTATTTACAAATGATTTAAAAAACATGGAAATTTTTAGGGAAATAAATTACTACTCACTAGTAAAAATGGTTCTACAAACGGAAAGAATTGTTGTCAAAGATTTGTCCCTCTGTTGTAACTGATACACACTAAGAAAGAAATAGATAAGTAGAAATGTTTGAGTATTTCAATCAAAGTAAATGCACACACATGTCTATAAAAAATAGGGCCCAGCGTCCAAATATATAATTTGTAGTGCACAATACCAATAAAGAGAACATCATTTCTTCAAAATTATCTTTTTTCACACATAGTAAGGCATTATTAAGTCAGACTCATTAGGGAGATGGCCAGTTTGAATTGGTGAAATGTCTTCAGTATTTAGAATGCATTTTATTTATATAAATTTTATTAGTCTAAACTAATTTAAATAATCATCACTAAAGCATAATATAATATAATGCTTAATGGACTTTATTTTAATTAAAAGATAAAGATAATGTGTAACTGACTCATTGTTTTATTCAAGTTGATTTTGCTAATGTCCTTTGAAGCATTTGTTTCTCTAAGCAGTTTACTACTTTTCAACATTTTTCATTAACATTATGAATAGGCTTGTCAAACCTTTTCTGCATAGAAAGCACAAAAGGGGAGTTAGGTCCACAGTTTTTTAAGATATCATAAGAGTCACTAATTAAGATTTGAGTGTTTTTATTGCATAATTTTTCATAATGCATTGATCATATCCAAGGAAAAATTTTGGAAATATTGGAAAAATGTTTAAAAGAAGTAGAAATCTAGCAAAATTCTATTTTAATCTCTCCAAATAGTACCAACATAACTAGTTGAGATTTGATTAAATTAGGGTATTTTGTTAAGAAATAAACAATAAAAATCCTTAAGTGGGGGGTTCCCTGGTGACATAGTGGCTAGACTTCGGTGCTCTCAAGGCCACAGCCTGGGTTCAACTCCCAGCCAGGGAAACCCCCCCAAAAAATCCTCAAGTGGATTGATGGAATTTACTAATCATTTTTATTTTCTTTCAAACTGGCTTATCTCAAAATAACCCAATGTATTTAGTTTCTTAAGATATGTATTTATTTGTGCTCATTAGCTTGTTCTCAGTATCTGAATCTATTTCTGTGGTTTTTTGTTTGTTTGCTTTGTTCTTTAGATTCCACTTGTAAGTGAGATTATATGGTATTTATTTTACTCAGTCTGACTTATTTTACATAGCATAGATAATACTTTCTAGGTATGGTCCCAGGTAGGTACTACACTAATCTGGGGTATCGCATCATAAATTATATAAATGTCTAACCACTCTGCTATGTACCTGAAACTAATATAAAATAATATTGAATGTCAACTATAATTGGAAAAAAGTATGTATTTATTTGAACCAGCAATTTTAAAAAGTGCTGTGGTTCCTTTTACGAAGATGTTTTGAATTCTGAGATTAGCATCAGTGCCCAGTAAATTATTGAAGTCATTCTGTGTGTTCTGGATAAAAATTTTAAGATGTAACCCTAGCTTGTAGGTTGCTTACAGCATAATAAAACAATATATAACAGTATACACGTTTATACTCAAATTATATATATGAAGTCTATCTGGAAAGTATCCAGCCATGTAATATGAAAAATGGAGGCATATATTGAAGAAGATATGAGATACAATAAATGTTATATATAGGACAATGACACCTGAGTCCCTTCAAATTAGGCACCTTGAAACCTCATATAATTCACCCAAGATCTCTTCCACTGTTCAAAACTCTCTGTGAAACTTTTTGCTAGAATCTCCATCAGGTACCTCATCATATTTTCCTGAATCTTGACCATCTTTGAAACATTTGTACCACATTTTTCTTTGCACAGCACTCATTGCCTTATCCTTGAAGCCTTATGGATCATTTCAATAGTTTCTGCAAAGGAATGTTCAACCTTAATGCAAAATTTGATGCAGATTTGTTGCTCTACTCACTCAGTCATTTTAAATGCAACGACTACCCAGTACACCTTTTCACTCAGAGGCATCTAACATCCTCACTAACTAACTAGTACAGTTAAGTCATCATTGCTCATGCTTGCACATTCCAGTCCACTCTCCTTGGCTACCAGGTTACATCAATGCTGCACAAACTGTTCTAGTTGACAATGGATTTTTTTCTGCATAGTTATATGTATGTGTATAAATACAAATATTATATATTATATATGTGAGTAAGTATATATTCAAAGTGTCAATGGTGACCCTTATCTCACCAAAAATAATTTAATAAGATGAAGGCATGAATAGAATCAATGATCTGGTGAAGAAGGAAAGAGGACAAGTAGACAAACCAGTGTATTTTCAATATTCACAATTTAACTTTTTCTGAAATAACTAATAGTTTATCTTATAATCAAAAGGAATTGTGTGTGTCTTTAACCTGTCCACTGACTTTTTACTGAATTGTGTTGCTTCCTCTTTGATACCTCACATACATCAAAATATCATCCATCTATGAAAGGAAGCAAATTGTTGGAACTTTACATGTGTTAGTCCTGAACTGAAGTCATTCTGTAGTACTGCTGAAGTATTTATTTTTCTGAAAAAACTTATTAAATATAATTCTTCAAGAGGAGGACAAGATGGTGACTGCAGAGAAGGTCCCTAAGGCCTCTTCCAGAAAACACAGTTGAACGGCCGTCCAGGAGCCAAGAAAGAAGACCCGGAGTGACACAATAACAGCTGAGAAAGCCACACGTTGCAAGAAAACACCCAATGGTTGGAGAGAAGAGGGTGAATAGGAGAGAGGGGAGGGAACAGAGACAAATCACGACAGGGCCCCATCTCTGCTGACTATCTGAGAGCAGCACAGTGCATGGGAGGAAGTAGGCCAAGAGGCGACAAGAGTAAAAGCTAGCAAAGTGGCAGAATGGTGGAAGAGCACAGGGGAGCTGGGCCTTAGAGCAGTGTATTGGGGACAGAGCTTGGAGACCAGTCTTTGAAGCTCTTCAGCAACAAGAGGGCTGAGCGAGAACTCTGAACAGCAGCATACTGATGTGGGGACCCAGAGATAGCACTTTGGCTCCCAGCACCCTTGCAGCCCAAAGCACGCGTGCATTCGGCTCCTCTGCAGGGCCAAGGTACCTGGCCCAGGGTGCTGGCAAGCCAGCTGCTTTCACATGACCCGTGACATTAGGCCAACAACTTTGGACTTATGGTTCATGCGTGTGCAGCTCCCACATGCAGTGCAAACCTGCAGACTCTGAACCAAACAGCTTGTTGCTAAAGTAGACCTAGGAGGAAAGGCAGATTTAATAGCATTCACCCCAGACAGTAAGAGCAGCTTCGGCCTGCATCCCCCAGCTTCCCCAGCATAAGGCAGTAGGTGGAGCTGCCCCAGTGAGCTTTTTGTTGGCCTTTCCCCTCTCCTATAACCTCCCCAATGAACCGCAGGGAGGAAAAGGAACCCAGATAGACGTGTACAATTTCCAAATGTGGCTGGAAAGCAAAGATAAGGCCTAAATACCACCTCTCTCTCTCTCAAAACTTGGACCCAAGTGCCACCTAGTGTCTGCCTACAGCAAGACACCACAAAAATACCAATCAGGGATCCTGACCTTCGCTGAACATAACACCCTCATGCCAAAGAGGAAGAACCCAGCAGACAGTATGAATTCCTTCGGATCTAAAGTGCTCAGAAAGAACATGAAGAAAGTTTCATAGACCTAGAATTTTCTCAACTAAGTGACAGAGAATTTAAAGTAGCCATTCTAAAGGCTCTGAGAGAAATAAAAACACACTGGTATAACACCATAGCTGAGGAGAATGACCTAAGAAAGAAAATTCGTGAATAAAATAAATTCACAAAGAAATTTAAAATATCAGGAAGATCGAGATGGAAATTTGAGAGATAAATAATACAATAAAAGAAGTGAGAAACAAAATAAAGTCCATATAAAACAGAGCCAACCAAATAGAGGAAATAATTAGTGATATAGAAGATTAGAACATGGAAACATCTCAAGAAGAGGAAGAGAGGGAATATAGAACCAAAAGAATTGAAGGAACTCTGTAAAAACTATCTGATTCCATAAGACAAAACAACATCAGGATAATACGATTAGAAGAAGGAGCAGAGCACTCTACAGAGAACATACTCAAACAAATAGTAGATGAGAACTTTTCAAACCTATGGAAAGATATGAAACCCCAAACTCATGAAAAAACAGGTCCCCTAGATACTCAGGCCCTAACAGATCTTCTCCAAGATGCATGGTACTAAAGATGTCAAAAGCTAAACACAAACAGACAATTCTAAGGCAGCCAGGGAAAAAAGAATTACAAACTTTAAAGGAAAAGCCATCATGCTAGTATCAGACTTCTCAGCAGAAACTCTACAAGCCAAGAGAGAGTGGAATCAAATATTCAAAATTTAGAAGAAACAAACTTCCAGTCAAGAATAAATTGTCCAGCAAATTTATCGTTCAGATATGAAGGTGGATTAAAGACCTTCTCAGACAGACAGAAGCTGAGGAAATGTGCGAGCATAAGGCTAACACTTCAAGAAATACTGAAGGAAGCTCTTTGACCTGAAATAAGACATCAGGACAAATGAAATAGAGTTGGGGCAACAAGAAAGAAACAAACAAGAAAAGAAATAACAAAAAAGTAATGACCACAGTAAACCCTCACATATCGATTATCACTCAAAATGGTAATGGACAGAACTCACCAATAAAAAGACATAGAGTAGCATACTGGATTAAAAAACAAAACCCATCCATATGATATCTCCAAGACACACACCTCAGCCATAAGGACAAACACAGACTCAGAGTGAAAGGACGGGAAACAATACTCCGAGCAAATGGTAACCAGAGAAAAGCAGGTGTTGCCATACTGATATCTGATGAAATAAAATTCAAGTTAAAAAAAGATAGCAAGAAACAAAATGGACATTACATAATGATACAAGGCACAATACAAAAACAACAAGATTTGACACTATTTAATATATATGCTCTGAACTAGGTAGCACCAAAATATACAAAGCAACTACTAACAGATCAGAAAAAAAGAAACTGACAAAAGCCCAATCATTGTGGGAAATTAAACACCCTCTTAACAATCATGGACAGATCATCCAAACAGAAAATAAATAAGAAAAATATCAGCTCTAAATGACACATTACAACAATTGGATATAATTGACATTTACAGGAGACTTCATCCAGCAAAAAGAGAAAATACCTTCTTTTCTAGTGCACATGGAACATTCTTAAGAATAGACCACATGCTGGGGCACAAAAGTAGCCTCAGCAAATGCAAGAAGATCAAAATTATACCAAGTGGTCTGATCAAAATGAGACCACAAAGTGTTTAAACAGGAGATCAACTGTAAAAGGAAAGCAGAAAAAGAACACATATACATGGAGATTAAACCACATCTTATTAAAATATGACTGGATAAAAGAACAAATGAAAGAAGAGATTAAAGTATATATGGAAAATAATGACAATGAAAATACAATATATCAGAATTATTGGGACAGAGCCAAAGATGTAATATAAGGGAAATTTATATCATTACACGCTTTTCTTAAGAAACAAGAAAAATCACAAGTAAACATCATAGTATCCCATCTTAAAGAACTAGAAAAGAAGAGCAGACAAAACGCAAAGTTAGCAGAAGGAAAGAAATAATAAAAATTAAAGCAGAGCTAAGCCAATTAGAAAGCAGAAGGACAATGGAAAAAATTAATATTACAAAGAGTTACTTCTTTGAGAAAGTCAACAAAATTGACAAACCCGTAGCTAGAATAAGCAAAGGATGAAAGGAAAAGACACAAGTATCCAAAAATTACAAACGAAAGGGGGGAAATTACCACTGATACCACAGAAAAACGAAGGATTATAAAAAATATTATGAAGGGTTTTATGCCACTAAATTTAAAACCTAGAAGAAATGGACAAGTTTCCAGAAACTTACAGCCTACCTAGACTGAACCAAGAAGAACTGGATAACCTATATAGGACAATCAAGAGCAAAGAGATTGAAATGACTATCCATAATCTCCCTAAAGGCCAAAGCTCTTGACCAGAGGGTCTCACCAAAGAGTCCTGCCAAGCATTCAAAGAAGAATTAATGCCTGCTGTCCTCAGAGTCTTCCAAAAAATTGAAGAGAAAGCAGCACTTCCTAACTCATTCTATGAGGCTAACATTACCCTAATACCAAAGTCTGGTAAAGAAAATACAAAAAAAAGAAAACTATGGACCAATATCTCTGATGAACACAGATGCAAAAATCCTAGACAAAATATTTGTAAATAGAAAACAACAATGCATCAAAAAGATTATACATCATGATCAAGTGTGATTCATCCCAGGCACATGTGAAAATCAATCAATGTAATACACCACATAAACAAAATAAAAGATAAAGACCATATGGTCATATTGATTGATGCAGAAAATGCTTTTGAGAAGATACAACATCCATTTATGATCAAAACACTAAATAAAATGGGTATAGAAGGAAAATATCCAAATATAATAAAGGCCATACGTGACAAACTCAGCTAATATCATACTAAATGAGGAAAAGCTGAAGCCTATTCTTCTACCATCAGGAAAAAGACAATGATGACCCCTGTCACCACTGCTATCCAACATAGTACTGGAAGTACTAGGCACAGCCATCAGGCATGAGAAAAGAATAAAAATTATTCAAATTGGGAAAGAAAAGGTCAAATCATCACTATATGCAAATGTCATGATCCTTTATATTGAAAGTTCCTTTATATTGAAAGATTCCACTAGGAAGCAATTAGAAACAATAAATGAATGTAGTAAAGTCACAGGTTAAAAAATCAGTGTACAAAAATCCACAGCATTTCTACATACAAACAAGGAATCATCAGAAAAGAAATGAGGGACTCAATTCGTTTTGCTATCACAACAAATAGAATGGAACAGCTGTGAATTAACAAAGAATGTGACAGACTTATACACAGAAAATCATAAGAAACTTTTGAAAGAAATTGAAGCAGACACTAAGAAATGGAAAAATATCGCCTGTTCATGGATAGGAAGACTTAACATTGTTAAAATGGCCACTTTGCCCAAAGCAATCTACAGATTTAATACAATAGCTATCAAAATCCCACAATCATACTTTCATGAAATAGATAAAATAGTTATTATATTTATATGGAACCATAAAAGTCCTGAAATTGCCAATGCACTACTACATGAAAAGAATGAAGTTGGTGGTATTACACTTCTTGACTTCAATTTATGTTACAAAGCATCAATAGTCAAAACAGCTTGGTATTGGCAGAAAAACAGAAACATAGACCAATGGAACAGAACTGAAAACTCAAATAAATCCACAAATTCATGGAGAAATAATTTTTTATAAAGGAGCAAAAAATGTGCATTGGAGAAAAGACAGTCTTTTCAGTAGATGGTGCTGGGCATGCTGGGAAAACATGCAAAAAATGAACCTCACCTGTGAACTCTCACTATATACAAAAATTAACTCAAAATAGATTAAAGACCTTCATATAAGACCTGCAACAATAAGCTGTATAAAAGAAAACATAGGTACTAAACTTATAGACTAAGGGCTAAAGGAAGACTTCTTAAACTTGACATCAAAGGCAAGGGAAGTAAAACCAAAATAAATGAATGGGGCTATATCAAACTAAAAAACTTCTGCGCAATGAAAGAAACCATCAACAGAGCAAATAGACAGCCAACTGAATGGGAGAAAATATCTGTAAACAACACATCAGATAAGAATCTAATGTCTGAAATATATAAAGAACTAATACAACGTAACAACAACAACAAAAACAACCTAATTAAAAAGTGGGCAAAATAACTAAACCTACACTTCTCGCATGAAGAAGTACAAATGGCCAGCAGACATATGAAAAAATGCTCATCCTCATTAGCTATCAAGGAAATGCAAATCTAAACTGCAATGAGATACCACCTCACACCAGTTAAAATGGCTATTATTAACAAGACAAGGAATAACAAGTGCTGGAGAGGATGTGGAGAGAAAGGAACTCTTGCACACTACTCGTGGGAGAGCAAATTGGTACAACCACTGTGAAAGACGGTGTGGGGGTTTCTCAGAAAATTGGGAATGGGGTTACCATATGACTTAGCAATCCCCCTTCTGGGCATCAACCCAAAAAACCTGAAAACCTTAGTGCACAAAGACTTATGTACCCCAATATTCATTGCAGCACTGTTCACAGTGGCCAAAATATGGAACCAGTGAAAGTGCTCTGCAACGGATGACTGGATAAAGACGCTGTGGTACATATACACAATGGAATGTTACTCAGCTATCAGAAAAGATAAAATACTGCTATTTACAACAGCATGGATGGACCTGGAGATCATCGTGCTAAGCAAAATAAACCAGACAGGATAATTCAAAAATTGAATGACTTCACTTACATGTGGAATATAAAACTGAAAGCAACTAAGAAAAAAAATGAAGAAAGAAACAAAAAAAAACACAACAAATATTTGTGTTTATTTGGGTAAAAGTTGGGAGGGGAAGTGAGAAGTGGGTGGTAGGAGTGGAAGGAGAGGGAGCTAAATATATGGTGATGGAAAGAGAACTCAAAGTAGGTGGTGAACTTATTATACAAGTTGACAATGCACTGTAGATTTTTATACCTGGAACCTATGTATTTCTTTCTAACAAATACCAACCCAATAAGTCTCGCAATAAAAAAATATTAAAATATATAATTAAGTAAATATAATACTTCTCCATTCTATTATTTGCAACTGGTAGATATCCAACATGACTATTTAAATCTCAACGATGAGCTAGATTCTAAATCTGTACCTCATGTTTCTCAGCTGAGCCTTCTTCAAATTATATATGCATTTTCTTTATCTGTATTCCAATTCATTTTTCACACTTTCACAGCCTAAAATGGAAACTATACATTTCAAAATTTTTGACCTACTTTTTTAAGGTTTGTCAATTTTTTTTTCAATTTTGCTTTGCCCAGGAGGAGCAATCACTTTAAATTTAATCATATTGCAATAATTTTGTAAATTTAATCCAAATTGGGTCACACTGCTATTTTTGTCTCTAATCAACTTAAAGGTATTTTTTCATTATTACTGCTTTTATGGGTCTTCTTTCTACACGTGTTTGCTCTTATTCTAAGGACCTTGTTAACTATAATTCTAAAATATAGATAACTCTAAGTGCTACGCAATTATTTCTAAATTTTCTGGAATAAAATTTTTGAAAAATTTGGGCTCATTTTTCCAGCCCTCTTTGGCCTTAAAATATTATGCTGAAATGACTTGCAACCATTCTAGTTTTCTAATTTTAAGCAATTTTACTTTCCCCCATTCAAATCATTAGAGTTAGAAAAGAATTTAGGGACCACTGAATTCAATATCCTATACCAAAAGCAAAAATTTTTGCCCAGAGAAACTAATTAAATGATTTTCCAAGGCCACACAGCTTGATAGTAGCTAAGCCTAAATCAGACCTCAAAGTCCTTCACTTTTACAATGAGACTTTTCCACTCTGTCATAGTATATTTATTTATATAGCTAATGTCTAATTCATATGACTAATGTCGTATTTTAAGTTCCAAAATATTTGTACTATTCTGATTGTTTTAATTATTGACTTAAGTTTTTGTGAAAATTAAGTTAATGTATCCTAATTTCTGTCATTATCATCTCAAATTATCTCCACTGTCAGGAAAAGATGTCATTTCCCTGTATGACAGGAAGCACATTAACATAGCATTTTAATTTTTATTAATGGAAACACTTAGGAAGGCTGGGTCAAATATTATAAGTTATCTTTATTAGAATTCCAGTAAGACCTGCAGCTGTACAATTATAGTCATATTGTGTTATGAATGTTTTTAAAATGTAATTAAATGACCAGCTCTGGACAAGACATTAGAACCAAGGTTATAAAGTCAATGACATAGATCTAAATCAAAACAAACAAACAAAAAACCCATAGCAAAAGTAATTCCTATATTTAAATATTGTTACCCATGATATTAAGTCTTAATATTTTTCTATTTAGAACAGGGTACTACTAGGGATGCCAAATGTTGGCATACATTTTAAAAATGTTTTATGAATTACTATAAAAGTTAATTGTGGTTATAATGACATTTAGAGGCATTCAACAACAAGGTAGCATTAGAAATCTATGGTCATACTTGTAGAACATAAAAACCTACAGGTTTCCTTTTAAAGAAAATGTGTATTCAAATACAAAAAAGAATGATTATGTACTCATGGGTGCTAAAGAAAACACCCTGTGTTTCTGTTACAAGTGTACATGCTCTAAGAAAATGAGAAAATGATACACTCTAAAGCAAAGCAAAGTATTGACTCATAGTTCCAGCACAGTCCATCTGCTGCTTTTAAAATCTACATGCAGTTCTTGAGGATGTAAACACAAACTCAACTGAGATAAGTAAAAATTATGCTTAGAAAAACTCAAAGGCATATAAGTAATTGAATACACACACACACACACACACACACACACACACACACACACACACACACATATATATATATATATATATATATATACTGTACCTCATTGCTGAATATCACTATGGTCAACTTCAAAGTACTCCCCTTAGGAAGCTATGCACCTATGCACTGACACCAGAACCAAGTCTGACATTTAAGTTTGTGAACTTACCACTGTGCACTTATGTTGACAGTAGTGTACAAATGACTGGATAAAGTGTCATAACCTTGGCAAAGTTTATACTGAGATGTTTGTACAATGCTGCCAACATAAGCATATGGTGGCAACTTCCTAATCTTAATTGTTAGATTTTGGGGATGATGACAGCTTTGATGGCCATTCTTGAAAAAGAGTTCCAAAATTACTTTAATGGGTAAAGGAGGCACTGGCATCAGTGCATATCTTCCCAAGGAGAGTACTTTGAAGGTTACTGTAGTGACATTCAGCAATGAGCTATGAAGTAATTTTTCAGGATGATTTTGTGAAATTAATGTCCAACCTCATATACATATATAGAATATATATATATTCTTTCTATATATACAAAGTACATTTATTTTTTTAAGTAGTCAGAAACATATTTTGAGACACTAAATTGTCATAATGCCAAAAAATTGCAGCTTTCAACTGGCTTTTAAATTATTAAGAAGTAGTGCTGTCATACCTAATAAGCAAAGATTTTCATAGAGGAAGAGTCATAGAAAGCCTTTGCCTCTGATTGTTTTTCAATTGAAGAGGAGCTGCACATATTTAAAAAGAATAATTGAGAAAGTTATCTGGAAAAATCAATGATGCACCAGTCCTTCAATTATGTGGACAGATCATCAGAAGGAATATTTCAAGGAGAAAGGAAACTAAATTGTTGAGATAATTGCTGTCATTTTCCTACTCATTTTTCATACATAGGCACAATAATTTGCATTCTATATTGAAAAATCCTTTTTTGGCCATTTGTTGATGTTACTGATGAATTCTGGGTTCTCTTCATGGTCACTACTCAGATCTAAAAGTATAAGTTTTAAAGTACACTTGTAAGAAAATTTGGCAAATTAAAGCTAATATTTGCGAGAGGAAATTTAGGGTAAATATAAATAAATAAATATACTTATGTTAGTGCCTTCAATCAACATACTGGAATTATCTGGGGAACTTGTTAAAAATATACATTCCCAGGGCTTACCATAGACCCTCTTTTTATGAGGCACAGAAATATGTTAAGCAGCAACCCTGGTATTCTGATGTATCTAGACTAGCCAGCACCAGTATTGTTTGGGGATTATTATACTAATCTACATCATTGCAAATATTTAACTGTTAATATTCTCTAGGAGATTTATTATATATTTCATAGCTTGAAATAATGCATTTTACCTGAATCCTTTTCTGAGTTTATTTACATGTCATTGAAGTGGTACGGAGAGAACAAGTCCCCATCTGGTATTTTCATTGCAGTACAACTGAAGATATGAGTAATTTAAGATCTATGTAATCTGTTATCTGGTAGGCCCATTGATCTGAAACTTCTATTTGGAAGACATGGCAGAAATAACTGGTTGGGCCCAGAATTATTGCTTTTTGTTTGAATTAAATACGTGTATTTTCCCATTTTTCTTAACTACCACTACATATCAAAACATACACTAATATTGATGGAATTTCTGCACAGCTAATCTGATAAAGTTATTAGGATTATGAAATCAACAAAATTATCATAGTTGTTATACATGAAATAGAATCATCAATTACTCAGATTCCTAGGCAATTATTATTGAAGGAAACTACAAATACTTCTCAAGCCAGTCATGAAGCTGTGACTGCAAACGCACTATTTTGTGTGTGTGTGTGTGTGTTTTTGAAGATATGTTTATTTTTTTTTTTTTTGTTTTTTTTTAATTTCTTTTTTTTTAAATTCATTTTTATTGTTAGACTTATTGGGGTGACATCTGTTAGCAAGGATTACATAGGTTTCAGGCTTACAGTTCTACAGTGCATTGTCAACTTGTTGTATAATAATTTCACCACCTAATGTGACTTCTCTTTCCATCACCTTATATTTAGCTTCCCCCCCCAAAACGCACTATATTTTAAATGACAAAATGTTTATTTTTTTGTACTGATGTATCTGAGTTATCTCACTTAAACTCATTATATATTTGCATAGTTTGCCTCTTTCCCAAAGTATACACTAGTGTTTTCCAGTGATGTAGTGGTAAAGGAAACAGCTATATCTCTGGAAGAGAAAAATAAAACAAAACATGATTTGTAACATTTACCAATTTTTGTGGTATTTTCACCTACCATAGCCCATTTCAAGCCACCAAATTTGTGCCACTGTATGTAAAGTTGAGAAGAAATACACACAATTATCTCTCACAAGCTGATATGATTTTATTTCAGAACATCATTGGTGCCACGACCTGTTCGGGTGAACAAGTGAACCGGAGGGGAGGCGATGGGAAATAAAGAAATAAACACATAGACACAGACATAGACAGAAAAGCTGGGACTAGGTGGTTCTTTGAGCTCTGATAGAGACACAGAGACCCTGTCTGGTAGCAGCGAGATTATTTTATAGGGTGGGCAATACAAGTGAGATCATAGGGGTAAATCAGCAAAGCAAGACTGGAAAGTACACTTTAACTAGGAAATATGCGTTGTTCTTTTCTAATCCTTTAAAGTTCTGGATAACTGCATTTAATCAATATCTTGATGTATGTTTCTAAAGTATTACTTTTTGTACTATTATTCTCTTCAAAGCAGTTGAACCATGAGTCATGTCTCAAGTCATTTCCAGAGACCAAACAGCTTTGCTCACAATGTCATATTTTTCCTCCCAAGCCAGAAACCACATCCCAAGTATTGTCCTTGTGCACCCAGCTCTAGGCTGTCTTGCAAAACCCTTGAATTGTGGATTCCAAGCACACAGTTAGCCTTGCTAACACCTGTTTTCTCAAAGGACCTGGCTTCTGGCTCACGTGCTCCCTACACATTGGGTGTGTATTTTCAGGTTCCAGCTAACAAATATTAAACAAGGCACAATTCCATCCCACTTCCTGATATTATCACAGCCAGGATCACTGCTAATAACTGCAAAAACACAAAGAGGCAAAGGGTTCTGTTCTCATCTAACTTCTAGCCTTCATGGAAAAAAATAGACAAAGAGACAGACAATTGTTACTCCCTGAAATGAGTCCTATGAAAAGGATGAGATCTGGGTATTAAATGAACACCAAAAAGAGGTTTCTAACCCTACTTTGGAGCTTGAGGTTTCCCTGAAAGATGATATAAATCCAAATCTTGTAGAGTAAACTTGTGGCCTACACTTTGATAAAATTAACATAGGGTGTTTGGTTGGGAACAGGAGAATTGCTGAGTCTGGAATGGTAGCCAAAGACAAGGTCCTAACCTAGAGGAACTTGAATGGCATGATTAGGAGCTAGGACATTGCACCTGTTGATAATAGAATAACATTAAATCATTGGAGATTAGTCTATATAGGACAGAAAATGCACTTGGTGAGGTGGGGGACGTACTGCAGGTAGATACAGATACTGGGCAAAGCTCAATGAGCTCAGATGATCCTCACAAAGATGTGTATCCACTGGGCTTACTTTGATACAAAGCAAGAAGGGCTTTGATAAAGGTACAAGCTTGGTTATGGATCATTTTCTAGTTTCCTATCATGTATACTCAAACACAACTAGATTATAAATTTCTTAAGTTAAACATGAAATTTGGAATCTTGTCAATTACATATATGTCTCTGAATAGTCATGTGGTGTTTTGAGAAGCAAAATATATTATACAAGTATTTTATTTGATGTTTTCTTTTCCATCTGGGTTTGCTTTTAGGTAGCTATATACCCACTTGGTGCATAAAAGAAATAATAAAAATAAAATAACTAATTTTGTTTAAGTCTTTTTTTTTCAATTAGAAACACATGCAAAATCAACATGAACTATAAATGTATTTTAAAACTTTTACCATCAATTATTAGTATAAAAAATGATGGATAGCTCTAACTTTATCTAACATTTACAAATTACTTATACATTCATGTCTCTTTCTTTGCAAAACAGTGATCAAAATTTTGAATACTGAAAAAAATTGTAATTATGAAAGAAAAAGTACTGGGAAATCAATTACAATGGATTATGATAACACATGTAATAATATGCTACAGAGAAAATGACCTTGGTTGTGATCTAGAGACTTGTGACATTATTTATACTCTCAAGTCAACTTCTTTTTGTTTAAGTCCTTAACAATTTTTTTCTTATTGTTAAACTTATAATGGTGACATTGGTTAGAAAAAAATCAAATGGGTACCAAATGTACAATTCTACAGTTCATCATCTATGTGTAGCACTACATGTTCACCACCCAGAGTCAGTTTTCTTTCCAACACTGTGTACTTGACTCCCTCTCTTCCACTCCTATCCCCTCCCTGCCCTTGGCTTCAGGTAACCACTAAACTATTGATTGTGTCCATGAGTTTTTTATTCTTTGTTGCTTTGAGTTTTATATTCCACATATGAGTGAAGTTATATGTTTCTTGGGTTGTTTTTTTCTTTTTTTTGGTCTGGCTTACTTTACTTAGCATGATAATCTCAAGGTCCATCCATTTTGTTGCAAATGACAGTATTTCATCTTTTCTTACAGCTGAGTAATATTCCATTGTATATATGTACCACAACTTCTTTATCCACTCATCTATTAAAGGGCATTTTGGTTGTTTCCATGACATGGTCACCATGAACAAGATTGTGATTGGGGAATATAAGTCTTCGAGAATGGGGAAAGATGGCCACCAGGGAGGAGGTCCTTGAAGCCTTTCCCAGAAAACACAATTGAACAGCCATCCAGGGGCCAAGAAAGAGGACCTTGAGTGACACAACAACAGCTGTGGAATCCACCCATCACAAGAGAACACCTGAAGGTTGGAGAGAAGGGGACGAGCAGGAAAAAGGGCAGGGAGCACAGATAAATCACTACAGGACCCCATTGCTGCTGACTATCTGGGAGCAGCACAGTGCATGGGAGGGGGGAGGCTAAGATGTAACAAGAGTGAAAGCCAGTCAAAGTAGCAGAATGGTGGGAGACTGTGGGCGAGCTGGGCCTTAGAGTAGCATGTTGGGGATAAAGCTTGGGGGATAGCCTCTGAAGCTCTTGAGTAGCAAGAGAGCTAAGTGAAGACACTGAATAGCTGCAGGCAGTATGTGGAGCTGCCCCAGTGCATTTTTTTGGCTTCTCCCCTCTCCTGCATCCCCCTCAAGAAACTGCAGGAAGCAGAAGGACCCCTAATAGACACACACCACTTCCAAATGTGGCTGAAGACCTGAGATAAGGCCTAAACACCACCTTTCTCCCCCAAAATTTGGTCCCCAGTGCCACCTAGTGTCTGCCTACAGCAAGACACAACAAAAATACTAATCAGGGCTCCTGGGCTTTGCTGAATGTAACACCCTCATGTCAAAGAGGAAGAATCCAGCAGACAGTATGAATTCCTTAGAATCTAAAGTTGCTCAGAAAGAACATAAAAATATTCAGAAGAGAGTTTCATAGACCTAGAATTTTCTCAACTAAGTGACAGAGAATTTAAAGTAGCCATTCTAAAGGCTTTGAGAGAAATGAAAACACACTAGCAGAACACCATTGGTGATGCGAATGACCTAAGAAAGGAAATTCGGGCACAAAAAAAAAAGTCACAAAGAAATTCATAACATAAGGAAGATCGAGATGGAAATGAGAAAGATAAATAGCACAATAAAAGAAGTAAGAAATGAAATAATGGCCATAGGACACAGGGCCAACCAGATGGAGAAAATAATTAGTGATACCAAAGATCAGAACATGGAAACATCTCAAAAAGAGGAAGAGAGGGAATATAGAACCAAAAGGATTGAAGGAACTCTGCAAGAACTATCTGACTCCATGAGAAAAAACAACATCAGGATAATAGGATTAGAAGAAGGAGCAAAACACTCTACCAAGAACACACTCAAACGGATAGTGAATGAGAACTTTTCAAACCTATGGAAAGGTCTGGAATCCCAAATTCACAAGAAAACAGATCCCCTAGAAAGCCGGAACCCAGCATATCTTCTCGAAGACACATGGAATTAAAGATGACAAAAACTAAAGACAAACAGACAATTCTCAAGGCAGCCAGGGAAAAAAGAATTACAACCTTTAGAGGAAAACCGATCAGGCTGGCATCAGACTTCTCAGCAGGAAACCTACTAGTCAAGAGGGAGTGGAATCAAATATTCAAAACTTTAAAAGAGAGAAACTTCCAGTCAAGAATAAATTATCCAGCAAAATTATCTTTCAGATATGAAGGTAAATTACAGACCTTCTCAGACAGACAGAAGCTGAAGGAATGTGCCAGCACAAAGCCGCCACTTCAAGAAATACTTAAGGAGGCTCTTCTACCTGAAACAAAACATCAGGGCAAATGAAAAGAGGTGGGGCAATAAGAAAGAAACAAAAATAAAACAATAATAAAAAAGTAATGGCCACAGAAAACCCTCACATATCGATCATTACTCATAATGTTAATGGACAGAACTCACCAATAAAAAGACACAGAGTAGCAGACCAGATTCAAAAACAAAACCCATTCATATCCTGTCTCCAAGAGACACACCTCAGATATAAGAAGAAACACAGACTCAGAGTGACAGGATGAGAAACAATACTCCAAACAACAGGTAACCAGAGAAAAGCAGGTATTGCCATACTAATATCTGATGAAATAAAGTTCAAGTTAAAAAAGATAGCAAGAAATAAAGATGGACATTACATAATGATACAAGGCACAATACAACAACAAGATCTGACACTATTTAATATATATGCTCGGAACTAGGAAGCAAAAAAATATACAAAAAAACTACAAACAGATCAGAAAAAAGAAACTAACAAAAGCCCAATCATTGTGGAAGAATTAAATACCCCCTCAACAGCCATGGACAGATCATCCAAACAGAAAATAAATAAGGCAATATCAGCACTAAACAACACACTACAACAATTGGACGTAATTGACACTTACAGGACACTTCATCAAACAAAAAGAGAATATACTTTCTATTCTAATACATATAGAACATTCTCAAGAATAGATCACATGCTGGGGCACAAAAGTAGCCTCAGCAAATGCAAAAAGATCAAAATTATACCAAGTGGTCTGATTAAAATGAGACCAGAAAGCGTTGAAACTGGAGATCAACTATAAAAGGAAGGCAGAAAAAAACAAAAACAAAAACATATACACGAAGATTAAACCACATCTTATTAAAATATAACTGGATAAAAGAACAAATGAAAGAAGACATTAAAATAAATATGGAAATTAATGACAATGAAAATAAAATATATCAGAATTATTGGGACAAAGCCGAAACAGTAATAAGAGAGAAATTTATATCAACATAGGCTTACCTTATGACACAAGAAAAATCACAATAAACACCTTAACATCCCACCTTAAAGAATTAGATAAACAAGAGCAGACAAACCCCAAAGTCAGCAGAAGGAAATAAATAATAAAAATTAGAGCAGAGCTAAACCAATCAGAGAACAGAAGGACAATGGAAAAAAATTAATATTACAAAGAACTGGTTCTTTGAGAAAGTCAACAAAATTGACAAACCCCTGGCTAAAATAATCAAAAGATGAAAGGAAAAGACACAAATATCCAAAACCACAAATGAAAGGGGAGAAATTGCCACTGAAACTAAAATAAGAGATAAAGACCATATGGTGATACCAATTTATGCAGAAAAAACTTTTGAGAAGATACAACATCAACTTATTATCAAAACACTAAATAAAATAGGTAAGAAGGAAAATATCCCAACATAATAAAGGCCATATGTGACAAACCTTTGGCTAACATCATACTTAATGGGGAAAACCTGAAGCGTACTCCCCTAAAATCAGGAACAAGACAGGGATGAACCCTGTTACCACTGCTATCCAATATAGTACTGGAAGTTCTAGGCACAACTATCAGTCAAGAGAAAGGAATAAAAAGTATCCAAATTGGGAAAGAAGAGGTCAAATTGTTACTATTTGCAGATGACATGATCCTTTATATAGAAAATTTCAAGGATTCCACCAGGAAACTATTAGAAACAATAAATGAACACAATTAAGTCACAGGATACAAAATCAGTGTCCGAAAATCAACAGCATTCCTACATACAAGGAACCAATCCTCAGAAAAAGAAATGAGGGACTCAATTCCTTTTCCTATCATATCAAAAAGAATGAAATAGCTGGGAATTAACTTAACAAAGAATGTGACAGCCTTATACACGGAAAACTATGGGAAACTTTTGAAAGAAATTGAAGCAGACACTAAGAAAAGAAAAAATATCCCCTATTCATGGATAGGAAGACCTAACATTGTTAAAATGACCATTTTGCCCAAAGCAATCTACAGATTTAATGCAATACCTATCAAAATCCCACAATCATACTTTTGTGAAATAGATAAAAGAATTTTTATAATTACATGGAACCATAAAAAGATCTCAAATTGCCAAAGCAATACTATATAAAAAGAATAAGTCTGGTGGTATTACACTCCCTGACTTCAATTTATATTACAAAACATCATTAGTTAAAACAGCTTGGTATTGGCAGAAAAATAGAAACATAGACCAATGGAACAGAACTGAAAACTCAGAAATAAATCCACAAATTCATGGACAAATAATTTTTTATAAAGGAGCAAAAAATATGCTATGGGGAAAAGACAGCCTCTTCAGAAGGTGGTGCTGGGAATGCCAGGAAAACATATGTAAAAAATGAAACTGACCTGTGAACTCTCACTATATACAAAAATTAACTCAAAATGGATTAAATACCTTCATATAAGACTTGAAACAATAAGCTTTATGGAAGTAAATATAGGTTCTAAAGTTATAGACCAAGGGCTCAAGGAAGACTTCATGAACCTGACCTCAAAGGCAAGGGAAGTAAAAGCAACAATAAAAGAATGGGACTATATTGAACTGAAAAGCTTCTGCACAGCAAAAGAAACTATCAGCAAAGTAAAGAGACAGCCAAGTGAATGGAAGAAAATATTTGCAAACAAAGCATCAGATAAGGGTTTAATGTCTAAATATATAAAAAATTAATACAAATTAACAACAACAAAAATGAACCGAATTAAAAAGTGGGCAGAAAAACTAAACACATTTTTCCCACAAAGAAATACAAACAGCCAGCAGACATATGAAAAAATGCTCTTTCTCATTAGCTATCAGGGAAATGCAAGTCAAAACATAATGAGATACCACCTCACACCAGTTAGAATGGCTATTATCAGCAAGACAAGGAATAACAAGTGCTGGAGGGGATGTGGAGAAAAAGGAACTCTCTCACACTGCTCGTGGGAGTGCAAATTGGTACAACAACTGTGAAAGACGATATGGAGGTTCCACAGAAAATTGGAAATGGAGTTACCATATGACCCAGCAATTCCACTTCTGGGCATCTACCCCCAAAACCTGAAAACCTTAGTCAGCAATGACTTGTGTATCCCAATGTTCATTGCAGTGCTGTTCACAGTGGACAAAATATGGAAACAATGAAAGTGCCCTGACAGAGATAACTTGATAAAGAAGCTCTGTTACATATACAGATTGGAATGTTACTCAGCTATAAGAAAAGATGAAATACTGCTATTTACAACAACATGGATGGACCTGGAGATCATCAAGCTAAGCACAATAAACCAGACAGAAAAATTCAAAACCTGTATGACTTCACTCATATGCGGAATAGAAAAATGAAAGCAACAACAACACCAAAAAAAACTTAACAAACAAAAAACTGATGGAAACAACCAATAGTTCAATGTTTATTTGGGGACAAGTTAGAATGGGATGGGGCAAGTGGGAGTGGGTGGGAGAGGAGGAAGGGGAGCTAAATACATGGTGATAGAAAGAGAATTCACATTGGGTGGTTAATTCATTATACAACAAGTTGACAATGCACTGTCATATTCTACACCTTGAACCCATGTAATTCTTGCTAACAAATGTCACCCCAATAAGTCTATCAATAAAACAAGTCTGCAGGCTACAGTTTTCAAATTTTGGGGGTAGGTACTCAGAAGGCAGATTGCTGGGTCATATGCTAATTCTATTCCCAATTTTCAAGGGAAACCTCCATACTGTCTTGCATAGCAGTTGTACCAATTTGCATTCCCACCAAGAGTGTTCCAGGGTTCCTTTGCTTCCACACCTTCTCCAGCACTTGTTATTCTTTGTCTTGTTGATAATAGCCATTCTAACAGGTATGAAGTTGTATCTCATTGTGGTTTTAATTTGAATTTCCCTAGTAGCTGATGTGGTTGAGCATTTTTTTTTTATATGTCTGTTGGCCATTTGTATATCTTCATAAATGAAGTGTCTATTCAGGTCCTCTGCCCACTTTTTAATTGGGTTGTTTGTTTTGTTTGTTTTTTGTTGCTGAGTCATACTAGTTCTTTATATATTTTAGAAATTTATCCCTTATCGGATGCATTATTTGCAAATGTTTTCTCCCATTTAGTTTGCTGTCTTTTTGCTTTGTTAATGGATTCTTTTGCTACACAGAAGTTTTTTGGTTTGATAGAGTTCCATTCATTTATTTTTACTTTTACATCCCTTGCCATTGATGTCAGGTTCATGAAATCCTCCCTGAACAATTACCAATGTTTTCTTCTACACAGTTTATTGTTTCAGGTATTATGTGGATGTCTTTAATCCACCTTATATTAATTTTATTATATAGTGATAGTTCACAGCTCAGATTCATTTTTTTTATATGTCTTTCCAGTTTTTCCCAAGACCATCTGCTGAAGAGGCTTTCTTTGCCCCGTTGTATATTTTTCACTCCTTTCTCAAAAATTATTTGTCCTTATATTTGTGGATTTATTTCTGGGATTTTGATACTGTTTCATTTGTCTGTATGTATGTGTTTCTGCTAATTAATGCCAAGTTGTTTTGATTATTGATGCTTTGTAGTATGAATTGAAATCAGAGAGCATGATACCACCAGCCTTAATCATTTTATGTATTATTGCTTTAGCAATTAGAGGTATTTTGTGGTTCCATACAAACCTGATATTTTTTAATATATTTCATGAAAGTATGTTTGTGAGATTTTGAGGGGAATTGCATTATATCTGTATGTTGTTTTGGGTAATATGGTGATTTTAACAGTGTTAAGTCTTCCTGTCCATGAACACAAAATATTTTTCCATTTCTTTGTGTCCTCTTCAATTTTTTTTAATAGTATTTATAGTTTATAATAAGCCCTTCATGTTCTTTGTCAATTCCCTGGTTTTTGATTCTTTTTGTTGTGATCACAAAGGTATTGATTCTCTCATTTCTTTTTCTGAACATCCATTGTTTGTATATATAAATGCAATTGCTTTTTGTACATTTATTTTGTATACTGCAACTTTACTGTATTTGTTTATTGTTTTTAAAAGTCTTCTGGTTGAGTTTTTGGAATTTTTTTGTATAAAGAATCATGTCACCTGCAAATACTTACCATTTGACTTATTTTCTTCCACTTTGGATATTTTTTATTTCTTTCTTTTTATTTCTGCCTCATTTCTCTGACTAGAACTTCCAGTACTACATCGAATAGCAGTAGTGACAGTGAGTATCTCTGTCTTGTTCTTGATTTTAGGAAAATGGGCTTCAGCTTTTCCCCATTCAGCCTATTAGCTGAGGGTTAGTCATATATGGCCTTTAGGTACTTTCCTTCTTATCCATTTTATTCAGTGTTTTGATCATAAATGGATGTTGTATGTTGCCGAATAATTTTTTGGCATCAATTAATACAATCATAAAATTTTTATCTTTTATTTGGTTTATGTGGTGTATCACATTGATTGATTTTCATATGTTGAACCATCCTTGTGCTCCTGGAATGAATACCACTTGATTGTGGTATATAATCTTTTTGATGCATTGTTGTGTTCTATTTGCTAATATTATGGTTAGGATTTTTGCATATGTTCATAATAGATATTGTTCCATAGTTTCCATTTTTTTGTGTTTTCTTTACCAGGCTTTGATATTAGGGTAATGTTGGTCTCATACAATGACTTGGGAAGTATTGCCTCTTCAATGTTTTCAAAGAGTCTGAGGAGAATGGACATTAATTTTTTTTTTTAATGCTCAACAAAACTCATTGGTGAGACTGTCTGTTATAGCGTTTTTGCCTTTGGAGAGGTTTTAGATGATTGCTTCAGTTCCTTTACTACTGGTTGGACTATTTAGATTATCTTATTCTTTTTGGCTTCGAGTAAATAGATGATATGTTTCTAGAAACTTTTCAATTTCTTCTAGTTTGTTAAATTTAGTGACATAAAGCCCTTTATAACATTTCCTTATGATCCTTTACATTTCTGTGGTATCAGTCAAAATTTATCCCTTTTCATTTCTAATTTTGGTTATTTGTGTCCTTTCATTTGTCCTTTAGTTAGCCTTTGCTTTGTTAGTTTTATTGATATTTTCAAAAAACCAGCTCTTTGTTGCATTAATTTTTCCTATGTCTTTCTGTTGTCAATTTCACTTAGCCATGCTCTAACTTTTATTACTTCTTTCCTTCTACTGACTTTGGTTTTCTCTCTCTCTCTCTCTCTCTCTCTCTCTCTCTCTCTCTCTCTCTCTCTGTGTGTGTGTGTGTGTGTGTGTGTGTGTGTTCTTTTACAATTTTTATTTATTTATTTAGTTCTTTAAGATGGGGTGAGATGTTTACTTGTAATTTTTATTAAAACAGGTCTGTAATGATATAAATTTCCCTCTTATTATTGCTTTAGCTGTGTTCCAATAATTTTGATATGTTGTATTTTTCATTGTCGTTAGTTTCTATGTATTTTTAATCTTTATTTTATTTCTTCTTTGGTCCAGTCATTTTATAAGAAGATGTTGTTTATTCTGTGTGTACATGTGATTTTTTTCTGTTTTTTTCTTTCAGTTGATATCCAATTTCAAACCTTTGTGACCTGAGAAAACACTTGGTATGATTTCAATCTTATTGAACTTGTTGAGGCTGTTTTTGTGTTTCAGCATATGATCTATTCTTGAGAATGTGCCATGTGCACTAGAAAAGAAGGTATAGACCTTTGTTGTTAGATGAAGTGTCCTGACAATGTGAGTTATGTCCAATTGTTGTAATGTATCATTTAAAGTTGATATTTCCTTTTCTGTTTGCATCATGTTTCCATGGCTGTGAAGGGAGTGTTTAGGTCCCCTAGTATAATTGTTATTTTGTCAGTTTCTCCTTTAGATCTATTAGTTGCTTTGTAAATGTTGGTGTTTCCTGTTTAGGGGCATATATATTAATAAGTGTTAAATTTTCTTCTTGTTGTATTGTTTCTTTTATTACTATAAAATGTCTATTTTGTCTCTTGTTATCAGTTTTATCCTGAGTTCTGGTTTGTCAGATATCAGTATGGCAACTCCTGGTTTTCTCTGAATGCCATTTGCTTGGAGTATTGTTTTCCATTCTTTTACTCTGAGTCTGTGTTTGTTTTTTTATGGCTGAGGTGTGTCTCTTTAATGCAGCATAAAGATGGCTTCTGTTATTTAATTCAGTTTGCTACTCTGTGCCTTTTTATTGGTGAGTTCAATCCACTTTTGTTTAGTGTGGTGATATATCAGGATTTCTTCTGTCCATTACTTTCTCCCTTTAAAAAAAAAATTGTTGTTGTCCCAACTCTTTCACATTTATTTTGGTTTTTTGTTTCAGGTCATATAGCATCCTTTAGTATTTTACGAAATTCTGGCCTCATGCTGGAGAATCCTCTCACCTTCTGTATGTCTGAGCAGGTCTTTATTCCTCCTTATCTAAAGGGTAATTTTGTTGGACAATTTATTTTTGTCTGGAAGTGTCTTTCTTTTAATATTTTCAATATTTGATTCCACTCCCTCCTAGCTTATAGAGTGTCTGCTGAGAAGTCTAAAGGTAGCCTCATGGGCTTATCTTTAAAGATTACCATTTGCCCTGCCCCTGGCTGCCTTGAGAATTTTCTCTTTTCTTTGATTGTTGACATCTTTAGTATAATGTGCCTTGCAGAAGAGCTGCTGGGGGAGACCTAGTTCCTTCTTGAATTTGGAGTTCCAAATCTTTCCATAGGTTTGGAAACTTCTTGTCTACAATTTGTTTGAGTATACTGTCTATAGAGTTTTTTTGGCACCTTCTGCTAATCTCATTTTTTCTAATATTGTTTTATTTGTAATGGAGTCAGAAAGTTCTTATAGAGGTTTTTCAGTTCTTTTGACTCTGAAGCTCCTATTTTCTTCCATTTGTGTTGTTTCCAAGTTCTGGTCTTCAATATCACTAACTCTTTTATCCATTTGGTTGGCCCTGTTTCCTATGGTAATTAGTTAATTTCTCAGTTCTTTTATTGCATTGTTTACCTCTTATTTCCATGTGATTCTTATTTATAATTTTAATTTCTTTGTTAATATGTTCTTTCTGTTCATGTGTTTCCTTTCTAAGATCATTCATCTGAGTCAGGGTGCTCTGTTGATATTGTTTCAGTTCTCAGAAATTTTAGAACTGCAGCCTTATATTCTGGAACTTAGATCATATATTTTCAGATCTATAAGTTCCTTTTCTGGAGATTTCTCTTTTTCTTTTTCTTTGTATTTTTTTTTCCTTAATGGCTCTGAATCCTAAAATGCTAATTGTATTTTATGTATTTCTTTTTATGGGCATGAGGGCTTTTCACATGGCAGATATAGAGAAATTTTTCTTCCTTTTTCTTCCCAGTTGGTATCACTTTAGTGACTTCCAATATTTTTCTCTTGATTCCAGCTGGCTGTAGAGCAAACAGTAGGTGGCCCTGAGGGGGTGAACTTTGGGAGAGAGTTTGGGGAAGGAGCTAGGCTCAGAGTCTTATAATCTCAGATTTATGCTTTTGTGTGGAGGCAGGGTGGTTGCTTTGTTTCCTGTGGTAGCTCCTCTAGTTGCTAACTCCACTGCAGGACTAGTCTGTTTATCAGGAGGGCCCGGGAAGCAGAGGAGGAGACCTGTGCACAAGAAGCTGGAAGCAGCCTGTGGTCACATTGGTAGAAGGCCAAATGCTCTCCATTCAGCTTTTCTTCCTTCTTCTAGGCCTGTGTTATACCCAGGATCATGTTTCAGTGTTTCAGTTTTTTCCACAGTAGCTGGCTCCCATTTTCAAACTCGCCCAGAACCAACCTGTATTCTCACTCCTGCTAGGATCCTAAAACAATGCTGCTTGCTCCAACTTGCCCATTGTCTCACTGTTTCAGCTGCTCTTGCCCCCATTCTCATCGCCACTTGGTCCTCCACCTGCCCAGGATAACATTGCTTCTCAACAAGAGGACCCTGGCTCCCTCCTACTTCCTTGAGTTAGCACCAATTGGGTCATGATTTGCAGCCATGCTCTTCACTTTGATCTGTACCCTCCATCCACTTTCATTTGCCCCCCTTTCTATGACCTTCAGGTGTTTCCTTGTGATACGTGGATCTCTCAGCTGATACTGTGCCCCTCAGGGATTCCTGTGTTGGATTCTGGTTGTTTAATTGTATTTTCCAGGAGAGTTTTCAGGGATCTCCTCTCTGGTCACCATCTTGCATGTCCCCTCAAGTCTATTTCTTATAACCAAGCCTTCAGTTATCAACACAGTCATTTCTCGACTCTAGAACTAAATAAAAATAGCATGTGTTTTTTTAAGGATTTGAAGAATTTTATTTATTTATCATGACACAAAATGTACCTAATTTTGTATTAAGTATACTGATTCACAGATAACCTTAGCAATTATATAAAAGCACTGCTCTGTATAAAATATAGATAGGACAAAGACCAATTCAGTGATAGGACTGAAATTTTCTAGGTGTTTTAGCCTGTTCCCCATATTGAATGAATGATGTTTAAAATAGTCTTCAACCTCAAATATTTTGTTAAAAGAAGAGAAGGAGTTAATATGAGTAGGTAATAGTATGTTCTGTCTGTGGTTGGAAACCTTTATTTAAAATAAAACAGTAAGTGTAGTCTGCATTATGCTGCAGTAACAACGTTAAAAATCTCAGTGATTTATCACAGCAAGAGCTTCTATTTTGCTTACTCTATATGTTCCACACAAATAGGCAGTGAGATGGGGCAGGTAGGGTAGTTTCATACCTCAATAGATGGTCCACCTTGTGATGCTATCATTTCTGCTGGGGACTTGCAGAGCTCTGATGTCAGAGAGAGAAAGCAGGAAGACTTTTACCTAATCTTAACTACCTTTGATAGAAAGTGACACATAATCATTTCCATTCATATTTATTTAGCTAGATTTAATCACATGCTCCCAGCTACCTGCAAAAAATAGTAAGAATGCACTTGTCTCTGCGCCTAGAAAGGAAAGGGGAACTGAATATGGATGAATGCAGGAATACTTACTGTAAAGGATAAAGAACTAGTATATTAAGTACATGGAATCAGGGCTGGAAAAGCTTATGAATTCTATTAGAACTTGTCTTTTAGATTACGTGCTCTTTTATCTCTAAGAGCCACGTGTTATATGATTTTGAATCTTAGTGGATATAAAAATGCATGAATGTATAGGCATTCCAAAAATGTGTCAAATGACTGATTTTTCTGGAATAAATAGAAAAACAAGAATTGTTTGAATTAAAAATAGTAACTGCACCTAAACCACTAAAATACTAGATTCATTAGACAGATAAAAAAAAGATATAATCAGTTTAAGTATAAATCAACTGATATAAATCAGTTTGGTATAAAGTTAATCTACAAGTTCAACATAATTGCCTGTTTTTTATCTTCTGGTTCTAACTAATTGTTTCCTAGTGGTAAGCCATGTCTAGTTAAAAGAATTCTAAAACTGGGTGACAAACTCAACTGAAATAGTCAACCAAGGAAAACTGTCAACTTCCACTTTTGGCTAACACAAATTCAATCACACATGCTGCAAAGGTGACTAAGCCTTAATTTGTGCTGTTTTTGATATCTGCAAAAACATAACTTGAGAGCTGGAAAACCCCATAGAAAGTATTTGATTGAGGGATGGTCTCTGGTAAAGCACCACACCCCAATCTTCTGCCTATGACAGATTTGATGTTATATACAGAGGGTTCCAAGAAAATTATACACATTTTAAGAAAGGAAATAAAAGTATTAAAATTGTAATACTCAATATATACTGATAACAAAAGATGAATGCAAGTCACATTTGACTTCTGCAATTACAGGAGGTACTGAAAGTGGTTACCATCAGTATTTATGTAACACATATATAACACCTCTTAAAATGTGTATATATTATAATATTTTTGGCACCCCCAGTATTTATATGGGCTTGTAAATAAGCTGAGAGCCATGCAGATAATAGCTGCATATATTATAAGCTTATGCACTGCAAAATATAGTGCTATGAACTTTATGTGGATTTTTCAACGTATTCCTTATAGCAATTCTAGTTGGTAGGTAATATTGTTCTCCTCATTTTACAGGTAAGAAAAGAGAGGCTTAGAAAAGTTTAATGACATGCTAATGGTTACATTGTTGGTAAGTGGGTCCAGAAACCTTGATTCCAAATCCAGTGTTTTTAACCACTGCAATTAGTCATTGTGATATAATGCAATTAGAACACATCACAATGACCTTATTAAAGCATGACACTCAAGCTACTTCGGAACACAGTGACCCAAGCAACCACTTTCAAACAGAAGAGATTGTCAAGGAAGTTGAAACTTACTTTTCTTCTCTTTCAATTTTCTTACTTCACATAAGAAAATTGAGATCCAGGGGGAGAGGTTACGAGGTTACTTTCAGGGAGTTGGTGTCAAAACCAAGAATAAGAAAATTCAGCAATTCTGACTTGGAATTTGGGCTCTTGAACCAGTTTATTCATTTAGATCTCTGCTCTAACAAGGGCAGTAGCTCAGAAATCAGGGACACTTGAATCTCATCCAACAACGTACCCCAAAGTGAGCCCAGTCTCACAGCATGGAGTACACAAACATTTCTAGAAAATCCAGTGAACACTTCTCCAATGTTGTTCCATAACACACTTATCAAAATACAGATCGAGTGTGTCAGGGTCATGCATAACTTCAGGGAAGAATCAATGACTCCTTTAGTGTGATTACCCACACTAGGCTAAATTAAATCTGGTGCCTCTGGACACTGAAGAGGCTGATTCACAGAAAAGAAAGAAATCCACAAAGTTGTAGACAGGATACCACACAAGAAGAGAAAGAGATGATAAGAATCAGAAAGGGGAAAAATGGGAGGGGGGGGTAAAATCATAAAACATTTGTTATGTTGATTAGTACAGAGAAGTTTAACAAAAATTCCCATCCTTATTCCTGTTCTCAAGCTTATTTATTTGTGCCCTCAAATTTAACACATAGACAAAATATCTCATTTCAGCTTCAAAGCTGTGGATTCTTTAGTCCTTGTTGGGGAAAGATCTCTCCTTTCTCCACCCTTAATACTTGTTTTGCATCACCTGGATTTCACCTTTCCCCACTTAGCCATTCTCCAGTTTGCTAGGGCACTTTAATCTGGTGCCCTGAAATGTACCAAGAACCCACAAAGGCAAGCCAATTGCCTGTTGTCTATCTCAACCAAAAGCTGCAGTGAATTCACTCTGATGATTTTAGGTATACCCTCCAGCTCAGAGATAAGAGCTAGCTTTCAATGACGGGTTTCACGTTTGTGGAAGCACTTGAACTTTTTCAAGAGAACTCTGAGTTTCTAAAACATGGTGGATTACCAGAAGTAAGGGATCCTGATGTCCTCACAGTAACATTCCTTCCAGTTAATTTTCTATTCATGCATTGCATGCATTGCATTCTTCACATTGTAAGGAACCAACAATAAAGGAACCTCATTTTCCTGCTTCTTATTGTGTTAACAGAACAAAAATGATGAATGAAAAATGGAAATTCATTAGGGAATAATCTACATTATCTTTAAGAGCAATTGACAGAACATCATATTCTTTGTAATTTAAATAGCTGAATAGAGCAAGCAGAGTTTAATTAAAGGAAAGCTATGAGCTACAAACTTTTGAGAATGATTCTAAAGAGTACTTAACAATATCATCACTTAACTCATTTTGTGATTTCTCAGGCTGCAGTACTATTACTGAGTATCTAACAACACAAAATTAAGAGTTACAAATGTCAGCCTTGGCAAATGACAGTACAATGGGTAAGTTTAAAAACTAACATTTATGATCAATTATTGATAAAGTATACTGCTATTATGTCAGGTAAGGGTATCAAGAAGTGCTCTCTTTGTGGTATGTGTGTGTGTATGTGTGCGTGTGTGTGTGTGTGTGTGTGTGTGTGTGTGTGTGTATTCAAGGAAAACACAACCTGATATTCCAATGTTACCAAGAAAAGCCCTGCTGAGAGGCATAAATTTAGTGAATTTACTAGAGTCCAATGTCTGACCTTCAGCCTTAGTGTCAGAGATGATCACTTTTCTACACTTCTGTGAGGAGACAATTCCTTTTGTATATGTGTTAATTATTTTCAGTCAAGTTTAATGGCCTGGGAGTTAGATTCACCTTAATGTGATTTAGTGAGTCCCTGCTCTGAATCATTGGGTGCTGATTTTATATCTCGTGGCCTCACTTTTTGAAAGTCATCCTATTTTGTTCACTCATATGTTTATTGAGGTAAGGACTAACTTTCTCTTCAGATAAGTTATTTGAAACTTACTTTTTTAGCTACTATTGATGAAAAAATGAGGAGGCTTAAAGTAAAGTGCATGTGGAAATCCTGATTTATATGATGTATAATCATATACAAGGGCTGTCTGGGAAAAAATTCAGCAATAAATGCCTCTATTTTTTATATTATATGGCTGTATACTTTCTGGACAGCCCTTGCACATTCTGGAAAAAGGAAGCAAAGCATAGAAAATATCCCTTAATTAAACCTGCTTATCGAAACCTCAAGAACTGCAAGAGCTTGAATTATATACACTTGTTTCTGAAGCTGACCCTCAAAGATTATTCTCTGCTTATGGCTGGAAACTCTCCCTTTGGTACAAATATTTATATTCTTGAAAAGGCACTTTGCTGTTTATTAGTGCTGATAGTCTACGACTACCTGGTCACTTGGGTCATACTGTCTTATACTCCAGTTTCGGTAACTGGATCCATGTTTCATATCCCTGTTTATATATTTCTGACTTGTTTCCTTTCCCTCTAGCCTCATAAGGTTTAAGATTATGGATTAAGGTTCTGCTTTATCCCCATTCAATCTTTCCAGGAGTGTCGCTGGTACAACCCAGTCCCATGGTTCAATGCTGCCTGTCTGGTGCTAGACATCCCTGGTGCTGATTGTCTGTTTTGATTAGACACTTACTTATAGCTGATGGCTAGTTCATCTTAGTACATCTGCGTTCCTTAGAAAGAAAGGTATACAATTGTTCTCTAGGCAGAACTAATAGCAATAACAATAACCTGTGAATCCTGGTAACATTTAGGAATTTCATGTATGACAACAAAATCTGATAAACTTCTAGATAAAAATTATAGGTAATATAAAAAGGAAATGACTCAGATTGTTTTAACATATCCAATCTACAACAGTGGAAACTATGTGATCAAAATTTTATTTATGTATTTATAAGAATAAGAGACTCAGTTTTAGAATTTTATTCTCACATATATCCTTCACATATGATGGGGGAAAAGGCATTTTGATAATCAAGAGTTTAGAAAACATGAGAGACGGGAGGCATTCTATATTCCTCTGATTACATCTCGGTCTTTTAGTGAGTTATAGATGGTGAACTTCCCATGAGTTTCTCAAAAATTTTCCCCCTTCAATTGGGACAGGTTGGCTAGAATGCTTTGGAGTTGGCTATTTTCCTTCTCCTAGGTCATTTATGTTCTCATACTACCCTAGCAGGTTAGGCTTTAGTTAAAAAGTTTCTTATGAGAGCAAAACCTTTGTAAGAATAAGAGAATGCCCTGGAGTATGTCAAAATAGTTCTTTTACCCTTACCCCTAACAGAAGCACAAAGGAATTTTTCTCTGGTATTTATTGTGGAAACTTGGCTGAGCTTTTAGAGACAAATATCCCAATGTTTTTGGGGCCTTTAGGCAAATAGGCCTGTTGGCAAGACCGAAGACAAAGGGAGATGCAGCTGAATGAACAAGGAGATGGATCTGGGTCTGATTCTGTGGCTGGGACCATAGTTGATATTCTGCCACACAGGCAAGAGTCTGCCTTTACAAATAGTCTTGTTTGGTCTGGAGCTCCAAGAGGGTTTCACAAGCTCCTACCTGAATCCTAAAGCTCCCACAAAGGCACTTTTTTCTGTGCATCTCTGCCAAATTGGTGCTGCTATGGGAGGATATGATTGGGGGATTTCTTAGTCTACCATCATGCTGTCAAATATCTTTTAAAAAGATTTAAAAATAAGAAAAATCATTTATCCAAATATTTAGCATTTGTAGTGTTTTTTATTCCTTTGTATAGATTGGTATTTTCATCTGGTATGATTTTCCTCCATTCTACAGAATACCTTCAACATGTTGTGTAGTGCCAGTTTGCAAGTGATGAATGCAAACTGATGTGTATTTTGTTTTCTTTTTTGTTTTTTTTTTGTTGTTTTTTGTTTGTTTGTTTGCTTTTGGGTAGTTCCCTGGCTGGGAATTGAATGCAGACCGTGGCATTGAGAGTGCTAAAGCCTAGCCACTACATGAACAGGGAACTCCTGTTTTCTTTTTTGAAAGATAATTTTCACTGAGTGTAGAATTCTAGGTTGAGAAAATTTTATGTTTTTAGTACTTTAGAGATGTCACTCAAATATATGTAGTTTGCATTGATTCTGAGGACAACTTTGCACTTATTTTTACTTTTATTCTATAATACTTAATGCATCTTTTTTCTCTAATGATTTTAAAGATTTTTTTCCTTTATCACTGATTTTTGACAATTTGATAATAATGTGCTTTGGTCTGTTTACTTTATTCTCTTCAAATTTGGAAATATTTTAGGCTTAAATTTCAAATCCTCTACTATTTTATTCTGGAACTTCAGTTTCACATGTATTAAACTACTTTTTGTTGTTTCATAAGTCATTGATGATTTTTTTTTCTTTTCTTTTTTTTTTTGGTGTATTTTGTTCTGAAAAGTTTCTATTGCTGTGTTATCAAGTTCAATAATCTTTTTTTCTGCAGTTATTTTTTTTCACTGAAGTCTCTCTGAACATTGTGCAAACTCCAAAATCTCCTTCCACTCTGAAACTACCAAAGTGTTTTTGTCAAGCCAAGATAGGAAAAAGTTTTTCTCTATTATTTGTCTATTAAAACATGAACACATTCATATATTATTTTTAATTCCATGGCAAAGGTTAAAATGTTTAACTGTTGGTTTAATTACAAACAAAATACAGTTGCATTATTAACATCTGCCAGAAAATGTAATTATATAATACCAAATGTGTCCTTCAGAAAGAGAAATTCTATTGGTTATGCAACGTGGTTGGTTACTTTAGATTCTTCAACTTCTATCACTGCATTACTTAAAATTAACAGAGCAAAGTACCTGAAACCCATTCTCTAAATGAGAATTCTTCAATGTATATACCACATAACATTGGTTGTTCTGTGGGTATGTTAACTGCTCCTTAAGTGGTTTAGCGGTTCTACAGGAAAAAGAAATAAAGTGAATATTTAAAAGTGAGACTAATTTCTCAGAAATTCTCATCCAAATTATATTATTATCAGAATCTTAATGTTTCATTTTTTATTTTTGTATTTATTTTTATTGTTAGACATATTGGGGTGACATCTGTTAGCAAGGATTACATAGGTTTCAGGCATACAATTCTACAGTGCATTGTCAACTTGATGTATAATTTCATATGCACTATAAGATTTCATTGATCACTTAATCTCAATGGCCCCTCATTTAATAGTCACAGTTCATCTCAGTTAACATACTTGCATGTTATTAACAAAATAGTTTTGCAAACTATAACATGCACATAGTAGAATAGTTAAATGGATTTTTACTCAGTAAACATATCCTTGTAATGAACACTTATATTAAAAAGCACATTACCACCAGCATCCTATAAGCTTCACTGGTTATAGGCTGGTGGTAATGTTATCATTATTCCTAAAAAGGGAATTGCTTTTACATATGTATCTGGAGGCAATTTCTACTCTGTTATACAGGGATAGGAACCCAAGAAATACTTAAAGGCTTTGCTGAGTTAATGAGACAGATATAGTTGCTCAAGGAAACTGAGATGGCTAGAACTGTGGGAAATACATGAAAATAAGGATCTATGCAAGAAAGAAGGCTAGAAAGGTATTTGGATGAACGCTAACTTGAGCATGTTTAACATGAAACTTATTAAGGACCTAAGCAAAAGCCAAATTCCAGGGAGATAGATATAAACTGAACAATTTTCAAAATTCACAAAGTTCCCAAATATATTTCAATTCCTATCACCTAGAGTAAAGACAACTCCTTGAAAACCCAGAGTATTTAGTAAAGTGGAGAATTCAGAATGGTTAGCCTTAGTAGTAGGCCTAAACTAGCCTTAGAATAAAGTCCCCTCTAGACTTGCTCTAGTAATTCTTAAGAACAAGGTTGGAAAAGATCATGTTTATCTATAAGTAACTTAACCTTTTTTCCAAAATAGATTTCAATACTTTTTAAAAGAAGAAGCAAATCTAAACAATTAACAATTAAATGTTACAACATTCAATATTCAATTTAAGAAAATAGATTTGGAACAAAAAGCAAGGAAATGTAAGTCATAACTTAGAAAAAAAAATGAAGTCAATAGAAACTGCCCCAAAATCGACAGAGAAGATGAAATTTTCCAGCAAGAACTATAAAACAGCTCAGTTAAATTATTGGGATGCAGTGAAAGCAGTAATAAGAGGAAAATTTATATCATTATAGGCCTATTGTGAGAAATACGAAAAAGCACAAGTAAGCAACCTAACATCCCATGTCAAAGAACTAGGAAAAAAAAGAACAAAAAAAGGTCAAAGTCAGCAGAAGGAAGAAAATAATAACAAGTACAGCAAAACTAAATGAAATAGAGAACAGAAAAATGAAAGAGAAAATTAATGCAATGAAGAGCTAGTTCTTTGAAAAAAATCAATAAAATTGACAAACTCTTGCTAAGCTCAGTAAAGTGCAAAGACAAACAACACAAATAACCAAAATTAGAAATGAAAGGGGAGAAATTACCACTGATATTACAAAAATAAAAAAAAAATCCTGAAAAAATGTCATGCAGGACAAAATGCCACTAACTTTGACAACCTTGAAAAAAATGGACACATTTCCAGAAACATAGTCTACCTATACGGAAACGAGAAGAATCAGAAACTCTTATATACATCATTCAATGGTTAGAAAATTGAAACAATCATCTGAAACTTCTCCTAAGGAAAAAGCCCAGGACCACGAGGTCTCACGAATGTTTTATCAAGTATTCAAAGAGGAATTAATGCCAATCCTGTCAAACTCTTTTGAAAAATGGAAGAAGAGGCCATACTTCCCAACTCATACTGTGAGTCCAACATAATCCTAATACCAAAGCCTGGTAAGAATAACACATAAAAATTAAACTATAGACCAATACCTCTGATGAATACAGATGCAAATATCCTGAACGAAATACCATCAAATAGAATACAGCAATGCATTGAAAAGATTATATACCATGCTCAAATGGGATTCATCCCATAAACACAATGATGGTTCAACATACACAAATCAATCAAAGTGATACACCACATTAACAAACTAAAAGGTAAAAACCTTATGATTGTATCAATTGATGCAGAAAACACATTTGACATGATACAACATTGATTTATGATAAAAACGTTTAATAAAATGGATATAGAAGGAAAATACCTCAACATAATAAAGGCTATATATGACAAAGCCTCAGCTAACATCACCATGAATGGGGTAAAATTGAAGAATACTCTCCTAAAATCAGGAACAAGACAGGGATGCCCCCTGTCACCACTGCCATTTAATATAGACCTCGAAGTTCTACCCAGAGCAATCATGCAAGTTAAAGGAATAAAAAACATTCAAATTGGGAAAGAAGAAGTTAAACTGTCACTTTTGCAGATGACATGATCTTTTAGATAGAAAATTCTAAAGACTCAACCAAAAAACTATTAGAAATAATAAACAAATATAGTAAAGTTTCAGGATAGAAAACAATGGACAAAAATCAATTGCATTTCTATATACCAATAACTATACTTCAGAAAAAGTAATGAGAAAAACAATACCTTTTGCGATGCAACAAAAAGAACAAAATACCTTGGCATAAACTTATCATAGAATGTGAAGTACTTATATACTGAAAAATATAAAACACTACTAGAAGAAATTGAAAAAGACACGAATAATGGAAAGGTATTTTGTGTTTATGGATTGGAAGAATCAACAGAGCTAAAATGGTCATATTACCCAAAGTAATATACAGATTTAACACAATGTCCATCAAAATCTCACAGACATTCTTTTCAAGAAATGGATAAAAGGATCATTAGAACTCTAAGGAACCATAGAAGACTCCAAATCACCAAAGCAATCCTACATAAAAAGAACAAGACTGGAGGCATCACACTCTCCCATTTCAATCTATACTACAAAGAGTCAATAATCAAGACAGCTTGGTATTGGCAGAAAAGCAGACACACAGACCAATGGAACAGAATTGAAAACCCAGAAATAAACTCACAAATATATGGACAGATAATTTTTGACAAAAGAGCAAAAAATACACAATCAGGGTGGGGGGAAGCCTGTTCAGTTTATGGTGCTGGAAAATTAGAAAACTATATACAAACGAATGAATTTGAGCTGTGAACACTCACCATGTACTAAAATTAACTCACAATAGATTAAAGACTTTCACTAAATACTAAAATTAATTCAAAATAGATTAGAGACCACCACATAAGACTCAAAACAATAAACCATGGGGAAAAAAATCAATACTAAACTTATAGACCTTGGGTTCAAGGAGGACCATAAGGACCTGACTGCAAAGGCAAGGAAAGTAAAAGCAAAAATAAATTAATGGGACTATATCAAACTAAAAAGCTTCTGCACAGCAAAAGAAACCATGAACAAAGCAAAGAGACAGCCATTCAAATGAGAGAAAATATTTGCAAACAATGTCTCTGATAAGGGGCTAATATGTAAAATATATAAAGAACTTGTACAACTCAACAATAAAAAACAAACAATCCAATTAAAAAATAGGCAGAGGATCTGAGTAGACATTTTTTTCCCAGGAAGACATACAAATGGCCAACAGATATATGAAAAAATACTCAATTTCACTAATTATTAGGGAAATGCAACTCAAAACCTCAATGAGATACCGCCGCACACCTGTTCGAAAGGCTATGATCAACAAGACAAGCAATAACAAGTGTTGGAGATGGTATGGAGTAAAGAAACTGTCATACACTGCTACTAGGAACAGAAACTGGTACAACTACTATGGAGGAGAGTATGAAGGTTCCTCAAAAATCTATGAATAGAATAGCATATGAACTGACAATTCCACTTCTGGGTATCTACCCAAATATTTTGAAAACCTTAGTCCGCGAAGATGTATGCACCCCAATGTTTATCGCAGCACCATTCACGGTGGCCAGTCATGGAAACAGCCAAAGTGTCCTTTGATAAATGACTGGATAAAAAAGCTGTGGTACATATACACCCAAGGGAATATTACTCAGCCATAAGAAAAGATGAAATGGGCCATTTATGACAACATGGATGACCTTTGAGACTATATTGCAAAGCAATAGAAGCCAGACAAAAAATTAAATCCATATGATTTCACTCATATGGAAAACAAAGCTGAAAGCAACAAAGAAACAAAGTCTCATGGACACAATCATAGTTTATTGGTTAGTTGTCATCTGAGGATAAGGAGGGAGAGGGTAGGAGAGCGGGGAGAGGGTTTCAAATATATAGTGATGGAAAGAGAACTGACTCTAGGTGATGAGCACATAATACAACACATAGATGATGTATTGAAGAATTGTACACTTGGAACCTATATAATTTTTACTAACCAATGTCACCTCAATAAATTTAGCAATTAAAAAAGGCTAAAAATATTCAGCCCCTTTAAATATGTTGAAATGCTTAAAGTGTGAATAACCACCTGCGCATGTGACATACATACATACATCTAGAAGAAATGGTAGATCACACTTTCTTTTTGTTTACAAATGAAAACCAATGCTACAGTAGAGGGAAATTTTAAATTCTCATTTAGTTAATGATTATTTTATAATCCATGATTAGGACTAGAAAATCTGCACTAGGAGTATTATTCATGAAGGGGTACCAGCTCTGTGTGTAGCAAGTCACGGTTTGTTATGAAATGAAAAAAGTGTCATCTGAATGTTATTCTACAAACTGCTTAAATCACAGAAAACTGCTATAACCTCCTGAAGCCAACTCAGTGAAAATGTGGAAATGGATCAAATAATGGTCATTAAATTCATTTTTTTGCAAGCTGTGTACAGAAATGGTAAAATGAAAAACCAATTAACTTCTACATAATGAAGCATGACTGCTTTTGAGGAAAAATAGGCACACATGAGTATTTTTTAAGGGACAAATTAAATTAAATTTGTCTTTACACCAGAGGAACAAAAGATTCAGTATCTTGAACTGCCCAAACTTATTTCATGGACAAAACACCTTTATTGGTAATACCCTGAATAACCTATCAAAATGTCTTAAGTATAAATGGTTTGTAAAAGGAGTGCCAAGAATTTGGTTCTTTTCCAAAATCTAAGGATCTTCCTCAACTCATTGGAGAAAGAAATTGATGACATTTCATTAGGCATAGTTAAAACACACATTAAAATGCTTTAGTAGAGTATGTATAGTAGAATATTTTTAGTAGAATATTTTAGTAGAATATTTTTCAGAGCCAAATCAAACCAGAGACTAGAATTGGAATCTATTATCTGACAAGTTAAAAGATCCAATGTTCCAGCTGTTCAGTGCAATGTGCTTGTCAAGTTCACATCCTGTGATGCCCTGATAATAGTTTTTATTCAGACATGTCTTCATAATTTATGTCCTCATTTCATCTTAATATCTCAATTAATCTGAAAAAGCCATGAAATACTTGCTGCCAATACCAATACCCTGTAATTGTGAGTTAAGATTTTTTAATTTTAAATAAAGAATAAAAAAGGAAACTGACCATCTAACTTAGTCTATTCATAAGTCAGAAATAGATTTCTGGTGAATAAGCCCCATTTGTAGACTATAGAATAAAATAGTGTTATTTCTTTTATAAAATAAAAATATATATGATCAGAATTAATTTTTAAGTATAATTAAACATGATGAGCATAAAAAAGGACAAGAGGCAGTCAAGAATGGCTATATGGTATCAAGGTTGGAGATCATTTTCAGTAGTTCATAAAAAGCATGACAGTCACTTGAGTAAGAGTGTTGTGGTGGAGATTTAGTTAAATGAGTTGATACATGGGATAGGTGCTAAATCTATTGAACATGATGAGGATAAAGTGAGAAGAGGGATGAAAATGTCTCATGATTTTTACCTTTGTAGAACCGTCTGTCATTTACTGTGACTGACAGCACAAGAAAAATAGTAAGTTTCAGGTGACAGAATGAACAATCTATTTTATCATGTTTTGTCCAAGGACTATTAAAATTTAACTGGGAAATTCTCAATACGAAGTTATTTATATGAGCCTGGAATGCAGGAGAGAGATTTTGATTGAACATTAAAATTTTCAAGTCATCATAATATGTATGCTAATTAAAACCATAGGTTTGATAACATAATGTAGGAAACAAGCAAGTGAAGAAAGTAGAAGGCAGTTATATGAGGAATAATATATAAGGGTCTGATAGATGAGGAATATCAGGAGAGCATGGTGTCAAAGAAGTCAAAAGAAGAGTATCTTTCAAGAAGGAAGGAGTGAGGAATTGACTGACTAGAGTGTGACTGAGAAATAGAGTGACATGAGGGCTAAAAGTATCTATTGGATTTAGTGAAATAAATTTTACTTAGCAACCTTATTTTGAGCAGTAGCATTGTATTGATCAGAGTGGAATTCAAACTGGATTTGCTTGAAGAGTGAGTGGGAGGTGTATTGAAAGAGTGAGTACAGACAACATTTTAGAGCAGAAATTTGAGTATAAGGAGGAGAGAATTAGCTCAAGAGAAAAAA